>JBBPTV010000069.1:0-58485 GCA_038094275.1 Tubosaeta brunneosetosa
CAATCTTGACAGCATCAGCAATGTCATTGTCGCTTGTGATTAGTACGGTGTCCCCGTCTGCGTCAGTGTACGATAGTGTGAAATCTGTCGGGTCGGGTCGATGCTCTGGATCCCCACTGTACAACGTGAAGAACGGGTCGGTGACGAGTTTTCCGGATACAATCTCGCGGAGCATTTCAACACTGTCATGCCTAGCTTGGAAACGATGTGTCCGACCGCTCGGTGTCCGGAACTTGAAGACATAGGTGCCATCATCGACAGGTACTCCCGATGTCGCGCCAACGATGCTAGGGATATTATGGCCACCCCTCTTGCGTGGGTACGCGTCAAGAACGGACTCGTGATCATCATCAACAACGGACGCAGAGTCGTTAGGGTGGACCTCTGGGTAAGGTGACTGCTGCATGCGGGAAAGGTTGTGTGCTGAAACCGAATGGCCATCCGTGGGGACGTGCGAGCCCGATATTATGGATTCTGTATCGTCGTGGCCACCGATAGAATCAAAGAAACGACCCCACATTGGACCACCCTCTGGGTCAGTGTTTTGACCGGCTGCCTCGGCACTCATCGCGTTCATCTACTACAAGTCAACAAACGGACAGAGTTGATAAAGGGTCACAAACCTGCTCAAGAGTTGCATACGTGAGTTTGAGGACGTCAACGATAGCCACTAGTCGCCCATCGGTTTCCACGACAGGGAGATTGAGGTAGTGGCCATCTACGGGCAAATGCATCAATTGGAGTTGGCACAGGACGAACTGTACATACTATGCATCTTCTTGAGTGCGTCATGGATCGTAGTAGTTGGAGGAGCAACATCGGGGTGGGGAGTCATCACGCGGATGACGCTGCAAATCCCTGCATCCAGGCCAGCAGCGATTACTCGAAGGACTATGTCCTTGCTGGTGAAAATCCCGGCGATCTTGGGGTGTACAGTGTCGGACCCGGGGGTATTTTCCATAACACAAACGGCTGTCACTCTGCGCTCTTTCATGAGCTTTGCAACATCACGAACTGTGGTCTTGGGAGTCACTGTAGCTGGCTGTGTGCGCGAGTCCATGACTGTGGTTAGATCGGGTAACGCAGTCTTTTCACGAAGCGCGTCAACATATGCGAGCATAGCGGCCGCTTGAGGATTTGAAGCCATATTGGGACCAAGTTCTGACTGTACACCAGCAAGCGCGCTATAGAGCTTCTCAGACGCGGAAGAGCTGCGTTCGACCTTGTTGAGAGCCTCGTGGAATACCTTGGTAATATCAAGCAGACCGACGACGTTTCCTTCCTCGTTGCAAACCGGCTACAAGGGGAGAATGAGATGAGTAAATAAATTCGTGACATGACTGACCAAATGGCGAAAGTGTCTTTGGACCATGAGCTGGAGGGCCTCTGTTGCACTGGTAGTGTCACGGGTAACCATGGGATTGCGGGTCATGATATTGCTAACGGGCGTAGAGTGAGGATCAAGACCCTCTGCGGTGACCTAATGGGTATGGTCGGCGCGTCACGGGTGTGTGGGACGAAGAGGGAGATACCCTGTATGCCAAATCCTTTGCAGTGAATATGCCACTAAGACCCTCTTCATCGTCGACGACGAGAACGCAGTCGGTGCGCTTGGCTGCACATAGCTGGCTAGCTTCTGCGACTGTGATATTCTCGGGAACGGTGAGAGCGGGGCTTGGTTTGAGAGCAGCGACCGTTCCTTTTGCTACTGCCGGCTTTGAGGAACGTTTGCTACGACCTGTGTGAAACGTGGTCGAGACAGTGCGCTTGCGAGCAAGCTCGGACTCGATTTTCTTGCGGATCGCCTGTAGAGGATTAGAGAGGGAGATGGAGCGTAGATTTGCGGACCTCGTCGCGCTTTGACTGTTTCTTTCTCGTGTCTGAGAGTAGGGAAGGAGCGGTGGAATGGGACATGGAGGAGGGGTGTCTGTGTGGGACGGGCGAGGAAGAACGGTCAGCGGAGGAATGCATCGGGACGGGTATACGAGACATGGAAACATATGAATTTAATTAAAAAATATTACTTCAGCTGGCACACTTTGTATGTTCTTGTTTATCAAAAACAAGAAATTAAAATAATTAAAACAAGCCACGAAAAATATACGATTTTTGTCGACAAGTACTTGCCAGGTCCAGTTAGCAAAAATGCATCTATTCCCTCCTCTGCTCAATAACGCTCCCTCCCCACTTGATCGTAATCTCCCGAACCTTGGTCCACACACTCCTCACGACAGGCGGCACAGCTGGGTTCGCCAGTGTGGCAGAAATACGCCCATCAGTGTACGAAACAGCCTCCCGTGTAAACGCGGACTGGTAGTATCGCTGGCGTAAAAAGTGCGCATAGATCACGGGCGCCAACAGCGAGTTCCAGAACAAAAGGGCCCCAATTACAACGCGCAAAAAGATGAACAACTCCGCAAATGCGACTACACGCATCGCAGGGTCATAGTTGTCTGTCGCACGCCCAATTCAGTGACCATCCGCAGCCGTATTGTACCACCTACTTTTTACCCATACCTGCAAGCGCTTCGCAAGGGGATGAGGTTGGGCAGGCCCTCCGGCAGTGGCGGGTGGTCCCGGGGGAAGATACTGAGACATCAATGTCGTGCGTGTGAACGTAAGGGCATGAAAGAGAGAAAACACAAAGTAGGGCGTCAACGCGACTATCCGACACGACCCATAAGCAATGCCACCATGACATCTCGCACGCAAACTCACTGGCAACTGGCTTGGAGCTCCACCAGAAGAACGCAAGTATGAAGTATTGGACATTCTGTATCATCCACGTCAGCCTGTGTTCTGGTTCGATTCCGCAGACATACCTCATCCGTAGCTGCTTTTTTCAGAAACGCCAGGTTGGGCCGCGGTGTCTAGGGCACCCGAAATGTGAACATCAAACACGCGGCAAACAGGCATTCGCTCTCACCCCGAGTGATTTGCTGAAAACATGCGGACAACGTCAGTACAATGCCAAACAAGTACCATGCAGAGCCCGCGCTACTCACTAGCACACGATCGCATAGCTGACCAGCGCACCCAAAAAACCAACTGTCGATGCCGATTAGGCACTTGCCATCAAGACTAGGAGAGAGCACAGTATACCTTTATACCACCATGCAGAGACAGTTGTAAAGGTAGCAGACGCAACAAAGTACCGCAACGCTGCCACTAGAAGTAAGAAATGACCACCTGCCCATAGATAGTGCTTCACACGCAACCCATGACAGGGACACGTAGACAAGGTTCAAGTCAGTGAGGGTGACAGGGAGAGGAAGGGTAGAATAAGCACCTGAGTCGTCGCCATGAGTGCAGTACACAATGGATTAGTGCAAGATAGACGAGATAGAAATTTTGCTGCGAGTGTGGTGCTTAAAACCAGCTAACCATTTGCCTGCAGGTCACTTTAGGGCAGGTCTACATATCAATCCAGAGGTTCCGTAGTTCGACTACAACTTTATTTCTTTCTTAAATCCAGGGTATCCAAGCTGAATTTCTTCCATGATCTCCTGCCGGTAGGCTGAGACTCCCGCGACGTAGTCGTATGCCTCCCGTTTCTTTCCAGGCATGTTGCCCCCATTGTACCAGCCCTTCGCTAGCGGCAAGAGCGTAGCATTAAAGAACGCTTCGATGCGTTTCTTGTAGCTCAGAGCAGCGTGAGATGTGGCCATGAACTTGGTGATCCCATTCCGGCCAACATACGCGATCGTTTGAGCAATCCAGGAGCCTTGGATTTCCACACATGTCGGCCCATTGGAGAGTGCGGTCGGTCCATGGGGACCATACACAAAGTACAGGTTTGGGAAGTTGTCAATGGTCATTCCTAAACTTGTTGGATAATCTTCGAATGCGACGTAGGTAATCACTCGAAGGCTTACTAGGTGACTGCGCCATCTCTCCAGTGAGCTTGGATTGTCTCACCGTTCATCCCACGTAGGTCCAAGTCCATGAACGCGCCAGTGTGGGTGTCAAAACCTATAGGTGCATACGTCAGTCACACGTCTCATACTTCTTTCACCGGTTTGCGCACCCGTAGCGAGGATAAGCACGTCCAGCTCGTGCTCCTTCTCCGTCGTCTTCACACCCTTTTCTGTGACTTCGACGATAGGATTCTTATTGACGTCGATCAAGTCGACGTTGCCTTGATTGAAAATTTCATAGAAACATTCCTCGAGGGATGGACGCTTGCAACCAAATGGGTGTGGTGGAACCGCAGGCGCAAGGAGCTCACGCTTCTCAGGATCCTTAATCCTCTCTGCAACCTTCCCCCTCCAAAATGCGTACGCGGTGTCGTTGCTGTCCTTGTCGAGGAGGAGGTCTTGATAATTGCCAACTAGGTATCATCGCTTGCGTTAGTGCTACGCTACTATCCCGTGGACAATATACCCCAGAAATGGAAGCCACCTTGATCCCATAGCGCTTGGAACGTCGTTTGTCTCTCTTCTTCGCTGTCCATCATCATTGGACGCGGTATCCATTCGAAGGTCATCCCGCTAAACGTGGTGGGAAGCTTGTGGTAGATTTTTTCGTACTCTTGTTTGCACAGGTCCTGGGTTTGCTTGCTGACCTGGTGTTGGCCCACGGGCATTGCCAGGTTTGGAGTTCGTTGGAACACGGTAAGGTGGTCGACCTAATCTATGATTGATGGATGAATATGATGAACAGGTCAAATCCATGCGTACGTGGTGTCCAACTTCTTGAATCACTTGTACCCCACTCGCTCCTGTTCCGATCACCCCAACTCTTTTGTCCTTGGTAACTATCCCTCCCTTGGGCCAGCGCGCAGTGTGGCTCCATTCTCCCCGGAATGCTTCAAGTCCCTTCAGCTGTGGCGTGTACGGTTTAGATATCGCTCCCTAGATGGTCGTTAATCGCGGAACACCCGGGTAATTGTGGGAACTCAACAATACACAAGATTAGATGACGTGCTACAGCCTTGTATATGCCGCCTTTCCCATCACTCGTAACGTGCCAGAGGTGCAGTTGGTCGTCCCAGTATGCCTGTTTTACGGTCGTGTCAAATTGACACTCCTTGCGAAGGTCGAGCTTCTTGTCAATGTACCCAAAATACCTAGTGCACGCTCAGTAACGTAAGTGCAGTTTGAGAGGGGAACAAACTCCTTGACGTACTCCTGCAGTTCCTTCCGTCCTGGAAACTTCTCGGTCCACGTCCATTCCTTCCAAAAATCCGGTCGCGAGAACTCGTAGATGGGGATATGAGTATCAACGCGAGCGCCTGGGTACCTGTTCCAGCACCAAGTACCTCCAAAGTCGGACCCAGCTTCGATTAGCCTGCATCTCAAGCCGAGGTCGCGCAGGTGGACAAGGTGATAAATTCCTCCGAACCCTGCGCCAACAATGATTGCGTCGTACGCCTCTTCTGTCATCTTCGGTAACAATGATGTCGACCAGTGGGTGTCGTACGAATGCTCTTAGTGAGCAGACTATCCTTATATTCCAAGGGGTCCCCCATATGTGGCATCCACCAGTGTAACCATGCCGCCAGAACGTAAATTTCACGTCTCTGGTGGTTAGTTTTCCTTCAGCGGCGACAACCAATGTGGTGCAGTCAAATATTTATAGCATCCTTCATTCAGGAATGTACCGCAGATATCCTCGCGCGTAACAAACTTGGAAGCCAACTTTTGAATTGGTAAGTCTCAAGACCATTCCTACCGTGCCTCTGGTGCTCACATGTCGGGGAATATTGTTTTCTTTGCTATAAGTATTAATGCACTCTTGACTATTGCCCGGGTTTGCCATGGTCATAATTGTAAGGAGAAGAGAACTAGTCCGCCTCGCTTCAGTTTCGTGTCTACCCTGACAAATATTCTGACAGTTGACCGGGCGTTCAAACGTTTACTGCCCTCACCCTGGACGAGCTGCGAAAAGGATTGGATGTCGAAGGACGAATAAATTGCGACGAAAACAACATGCATCACCGACTCCACTGTTGTCCCGATGCTTTTGCTTTCTTCCGCTCCTTACCTTTCCTATATTTCTCCCTGTCAACTGCTTTCTTCCCCAATGTCATTATTCGTCGCTCCCTTCCTTGTCTTCTCGGGATATCTTTCCATTGATCCTCGTTTTCAGCCTCCACAACATCCATGCTATCGTCACTCTCTGCACCTTCCCCAAGCGGCATATCTTCCCACTTTTCTTCTTCTTCCTCTTCCCGTCGTCGCTTCTTTCCAGTACTCGATTTCCCACTTCCGCCACCCAGGTTTATGTTGACACGAGGTGGGACGGCGAAGCCAAAGGATTTTCCAACCTTGGCAAGATCAAGGGCATTGATGTCAAATATTTTCTTGAGTGAGTAAGAGGCATATGCCTGGAGATAAGACCTAAACCCATCTTTTGCAGATTGATGGAGGAAATAGTTTTTCTGTAACAGTTTTTCCAGCTAGATGTCGTGTCACGTTGAGATCAAATGTGCCAACGATCCTGCGGAGACGCACCTGAGTCTGCACATTGGAGATCCGATCCGCGGGGAAAGTATATTCGTTAAGAGGTACCTTAGCCTCCTTCAGATATCGCAGGAAACCCAGCTCGCTCTCTAGCAAGAATAGTAGACTCTTGCCAACTTTTCCGGCTCTTGCAGTTCGCCCAACACGGTGTATATAATCTCTCGGATCGTCTGGGGGATCATATTGGATAATCCAATCTACACGAGGGATATCAAGTCCACGAGCGGCAACATTGGTACAGAGTAAAATGCCAGATTCTGCGTTGATGAATTCGAAGAACGTATTCGTGCGCTTTTGTTGTTTTTGTTTGCCCTGGCGTACAGCTGTTAGGCGAGTTTACAAAGTCCGTGGCGAGAAGCGTACGTGTAGGTCCAGTACCGGCACGTCAATGTAATTTAGTAGTTCACCGTGATACTTGACGGAATTACAGCTAGAGAAGAAGACAATTACTTTCTTCTTCAAGTGCTTTTTGAGGAATGTGAATAAAAGTAGGAAGCGACGATCGGATGGGCAGACAACGTAACCCTGAGTGAGCGTGGAGACGGTGCTCGTTTCCTCTTCCTTGCCTACGTCGACATGGAGAGGTCCAGAACGTAGCGAGATGCGAGCGAGGTCCTGGACTTTGGTGGTTTGCGTCGCAGAGAACAGCATGGATTGTCGGCCATCTATCGAGGATAAGATGAGCCCACAGATCGAGAATGTCATGGTACAGTACCGTTTGGAAGGATCGCAATGATTTTTTTCATTTCTTCCTCGAAACCGATTTCTAATATCCGGTCTGCTTCGTCAATGACGAGCGCTTTTAAGTTACGGAAAACAAATCCTTTGGTATTCTGCCCTTATAAACGCTCGCCGATACGGCTTCGTGATGTTCACTCACTTGGAGATGATCCAGCAAACGACCTGGTGTCGCCACTAGCAAGTTGACCCCCTTCTCCAGCTTTTCAGCCTCTGCCCTGCGATTTGCACCGCCTATGACAATACCAAAGGTCTGGGAGTGATACGCCATCAAATCTTTTGCAACACCGAATATTTGCAACGCGAGCTCCCGTGTAGGGGAAACGATAATGATGCCAGAGCCTGTGACGTTCGATCAATATTGCACACCCCTCATAAGACTGTAAACCACCATTTCTTGGCTTAAATTTCATGCGATGTAGAAGTTCAACGGCCGGGATCAAAAAGGCGAGGGTCTTTCCAGAGCCAGTTTGCGCAGCCCCAAGGACGTCCTTTCCAGCGAGGAGTGGTGGGATTGCCTTGGCTTGTACGGGGGTCATCGTCTTGAATCCCAAATCTTGGAGCGCTTTGCTCGTATGTTCTGAGAGATCGAGAGACGAGAAAGGCTCTCTACCGACGACATTTTCTTGCGGTGATTGTTCCGTCATCGAGGTCGACTTCAAAAATCGGTGCTCCCTCGGCAACAGCCGCTTGTTAGATTTCATGTCAGACTTGGGTGCGTGTTCATGCACTGAGTCATGTCTACCCGCGTTCTTGCGGCCAATCTGACATCTCACGACATAAAAGCCTCTTATGCAGTCCCAGCCTGCATCACCCTGGCGTTGGCCTTCTGTCTTGGCGCACATTTCGGCGGCAAGAAAAACCGCTGCTCTACACCGCCTTGTCCCGAACCAGAAGACGATGACGACGAGGGGTTAGCTGACGGTGATCTCTCATTGGTAATACCACGGACAATGGAACAGTGCAAGCTCGTACGCGCAGTCTGCGTTGGTCGAGAATTTCTTTATTGATGTAGCACAACCATCAGGTGTTGGTTGTGCGGACAGACCTGAAGATGACCCAAGGAAAGATCGCAGCGCAGTAAGTATTGTTCCTTTGGCACTGATACTGTCCTGAGCTGTTCAGGTGTGGGTATGTCGTGTGCCCTGGTTGAGAGATCGTTGTGCTGGACCTATTGTCTTTCAGTCACGCGACCTTGGCATGTTACAAGACACTCATGCGAACGAATCCAAAGGTATGATCTCGGGTAATCATTAGATCCCAACACTCCAAGCCATGTTTAGCTTGTACAGCACTGGGAACGCACGGGGTACGTTTGATTGATTTACCCAACTTTGCTAAGGATAGATTTGAGCAGACAAGCAAAAATCGCCCTTAGAGGATCCTCTGAAGAAGAGCTATTAGAGCTGGAGGCGATTGCAAAGAGTCTGAATTTATGTGCTCGGTCGATACAAGACGCGTACGCAGTATCTCAGTGGTCTCTCTATAAACTGATAAATTTGGTCATCTAGTGGGCGTACGCAGGTTGCGGCGGGGTCGCGTACAGTGCTTGGAATTGGTCCCGGTGCGGCCCACCCACGAGGTTGCTTGTATTAACTACTGACGAGCAGCTCTTCAGCACCGGTGGAACTTATCAACCAAGTTACCGGCCATCTCAAGCTTCTGTGATGTATAAGAATTACAAATGCTTGTCGAATGTACCGTCAAATACAATGGGCGAAGGAATAGTTTGCGTGCGCCATGTCTGCGAAGTAGGCCTAGGAATGTGAGGCTGTCGCACCTCTCTCGTCAGGCGTTGTCATTTCATCAACCAACCACGAGCTGCTTCCGCTGTACGCACCACCTTGCCCCACTTTGTCTGCCGTGCCAGTGTCAACATAATTCGACGCCAATGAGGACATACACACCTGAATCCAGTTCAATAAATGCGGGATAGTTGTCTGTCATCACCGTGCCATCAACTGTCGCGGGAGAGTCGTCCCCTCCTGCGGTCAATCTGTCTGCGCTAATGTCGACGATGCGCCGTTCCCCTACAAGGACACGAAATGTGACATGGATATATAACAATATGAGCGTGTATGCCTACTCGATGTTGTCGTGGGTGCGTCTGTAGGACCGCCGATGTTGTTGTGAATGGATGTCTCGCTGACAGGAACGGTGCTCGCTGCAGCGACGAGTACGAAGGCAAGGGCGAGGGCGGCGCGGCGGGACATGATGGCAGAATTGAACGGCGCGTCTGTGGTCACGTGAGTTGATTTCTACATGATATCATGGGAAATTTGCTCGTTCATGGCGACGTCGGTCACCCTTGCGAGGACATACCAGTACTTCTTCGACACCCACCCAAATCGCACTCTTGCCCTCACAGGTGGCACCCTCAACGCCTTGGGCGACATCGTCGCTCAGGTCTCTCAGAATGCCGTGCGTATCTCAAGACCCTTCCATACCCTTATCACTCAACTATCCCAGCGTTCTGATGATCGCCATACCCCAGTGTGGGACACCGCCCGCACCCTCCGTTTCTTCTGCTTTGGTGTTGGCATAAGTATGTAGCCACCTTGTCCTTTCCAAGTAAACCTTGAACCCGCTGTTTCCGAGGCCCCCTACTCGGCAGGTGGAATCTTTTCCTCGAACGCAAGTTTCCTCTCCGTAGGCGCCGTGCACACAGGGTCAGCCTTAAAGCCTTGTCAAAAAGAGTTGCTGCAGACCAATTCGTCATGTGCGCTATATGCAATCCATTCGGTTTCGCCTGTCTGATCACGTCCATTTTAGGGCCCCACTAGGCGTATGTTCTTTGCCAATATCGGTCTTGCGTTATCTCACTCATCCACAGCTTGCGATATTTATCGGCTCTATTGGTATCATGGAAGGCCGGACGAGCTCTCAAATACGAGACAAATATGCTGACATGTACACCCCTGCGTTACTGACAAACTGGAAAATATGGCCCCTGGCACAGGTATACTCTCCAATCATATTGTCGCGTTCGATCTGACATGACCACAGTTGATAAACTTTCGATTTATGCCTTTACCATATAGGATACCATTCCAGTCTGCATGTGGTGTCTTTTGGACACTTTACCTCTCCATTCTCAACGCCAAGTATGCCTACCTCCTGATCAACGGAATCCATCTGAAGCCTTTCTCACAGAGAGGACGAAAAACAAGACAGAGAAGCCGCGATGCAGTAAACATTGCACTGTATATCCGACTTTGTTACTATAGATGCCCTCCTAGCTTAGATATCTTGACCTTTTCAATTCCGGGTTTTCGCGAAGATGTGTCTTTTCTTGTCTTGGGGTCAATTGCAATTCCAGATATACGCATTTCACATTGCTTTGATATGCAGTAACCGTATGGACCCGCCTATCATGTCTCCCCGTATTTGGGCTTGAAAAACGCAGGTGGAAGTTTCGACAACACATCTACTAGTGGTCTCTCCACCAAAACTATCTCCCCTGGCCCAACGAAATCCAATGCGAGGATAGGCCGATAGTGTGTAACTATCCGCAAATTTCGCGCATCGCCTGCGTTGTTTTGTGTATCCGTACGTGGCACATGGGTTGGGACACCCTGATGCTCTTGTGGTGGATGCCATGCCTCGGGTTTGCGACGTTTCCGCGGTTCTGTATATTTGCCTAGCCAGTCAAGATTAAGTTTACATAGCCAGGAAGAGCCCCAGAGAATGGCTTCTCTATGTGAGAACGCGACAAAACCTGACCCATGGTTGTCTTGTGACCGATCGGCCATCTCGATATCCCCGTTTACCAAAGCTGGTGGAGGCACCGGGGCTGGCTCAAAAATGATGCCTAACGCTGGGTCCGGTGTACTGAACAGTTGCTTCGGAATGCGTGAGTTGATATCATGGGCCCATGCAGGGACATCACTGCGTTCGACATCGAAGACATGTATAGTGTTGTTTGGAAGAGCAACCATGAGGATCTGTGGCTTCTCCGGGGTGAACGTCAGCACATTTGGCGGTTGCGGTAACGAGGGTAAAGTCGTGTGGTACTGCAGGAATAGGTTAGCAGCATATCAAACCGTTAAACCCAATATACCTGAATTGAATCAAGGTTGAATACAAAAGTGCGACAGAGTTCATCCGAGGTCGCAAGCCATTGCCCATCGGGACTGATGGCCATGCGTATAACAGATGGTGGACCGCGGAATTGAGACCACTCGCCATCATCGCCATCTACATCTTGCAAATGACTTCTGCTCGATCCACGGACCAGGCGACCGCCGCTGAAAGAGGTTAATTTTCTATGTTGGTCGAATCGTCTCAACACGACAGGTTCTTCAGCACTCAGGTCGATTATGAGAATTAGAGATGTCAGTGCCAAGGCCATAACCAGTTTGCTTGAATCGGGTGTGAAGACAAAGTAACTTGCCCCGGTCGAGCCGAATTCTTTGAGGATCGAAGTGGGGATATGCGTCCTTAACGTTGTGGTTAGCGAGCGGACCCGCTTTGGCTTTATCCCTCCTGTGGGCTGAGAGATGCATTGGTACTTTGTTTCGTAACATTGGATCAGACCCACCATCTCATTCAACGAAAAAAGCTTCGTTTCGTATAAATCCGAAGCAACTAGCCAGCGTCCGTCGTCCGAAAGGACGCTTGCCACAAGATTCGTCCGCACATTGAGCTCCATCTCGAGCACACTTTCCCAGCTCACCCTCAACTCGGGGTCAGTTGAAATATCCATGCCGTCGATCACCATAGCAGTACTTGGGATATTGAGCACACGCCAGATATTCAACCCGGTCTCGTGCATGTGCAGCACAAGCCTTGAGCTCCTAGCTATGGAAACAGTGGAGGAATATGGAATCCGTCGGTAGTGCGAATCTTCAAATGTGGTTGCAACACTTGTTAGCAGGGGATTAACCACCCGTGCTGCCACTGTGGATGTTGTCATGATCGCAGGTAGACAAGGCGTCAAGACAACAGACATGTCGAGACCTCCGGATACGAGAACGGGGGCCGTGAATGGAGCGCCAGGTGCTGCTTTCCGTCCGTAAACAGGGGGAATGGGGCTATGAGGTGGCCAAATTGCCAACGCACGTACATCGTGCGAATGCATTCGTCGCGAAGCTGACTGAATCCACCGACTCGAGGTGACACTGAAGGTTGAAGATGAGGGACCTGCCGGAGATGGAACATAGGTGAACTGGACTATTTTCTGGTCAACACCTGAGGTGAAAACAGTTGTTCCGTCTGGTCCGATTGTTAGACAGAGTACATCTGCGCCATGTGCAGCGAAACTATGGGTTTGCGTGCATGTCAAAGAGTCCCAAAACTTGACGACGCCCATAGAATCACCAGATATGATTGTTCCATCGCTGTGCTAATTTGAGATCGTTGCCATCGAAAAACACACAGACTTACGCAAGTACTCCAACAGTCCAAACAAGTGTCCTATCACCTTTTATTTTATCAGTCCCCATGCGGTCCGTCGGCCGCCCAGTACTGATATCCCATTTCCGCAAGCTGCTATCCGAACCACCGGTTACAAGCCACAAATCTGTCCAACCGTCCTCTTCATCTTCGCTGTCGTCCTCACTCTCCTCCAGGTTTCTAGAGTTGACTGCGTTCCGTGTTCGGTGCCGGGGTGTAGGAGGCCCCCATGCAATACTGAGAATACGAGATTTGACGGGATCAAAGCGGCGGAAGTGCTGCAGTGTGTCGGCCGAGAGAGAAAGTAAACGAACGGCACCATCTTCGCACCCTAATGCAAGTAACGTTGATGCCGAGTTGGCTGCCATGCTCCATATTGAGCCTCCCTGAGAACTGATTGTCCTCTACAAGCTTAAATTGAAACATATGGCTATCAGGTACGAAAGTGACATACCCTCACGACATTTCTTGTGATATCCCACTCCAAGAGTTCACTTCCACCACCTGAGCTAAACAGGCGAAGGTCTACGGAGGACGGGATCGTGTCGAAAGGAAGTAAATCCGGATACCTGATGGTCAGTGCTAGGGAATCTACTTTTGAAGGGTGGGGTCCAGGGAGAGTCTGCGGCCGGGCATGAACAGCGAAACTGAAAAAGACAAACGAACTGACCTTGTGGCGATGCCAAGACTGCAAGGCCTTTGACTCTCCGGGTTCCCCCGCCCACTCAAGCAAGTCTATGTTTCCATTTGCGTGGCCAACGACTAGAGTGCCGAACTCGCGATTGCGACGCGAGTCATACTGATTGTGGGCTAAACTTTTTGTTGCAGGCGAAGGTAACGGTAAGGGGGGAAAAGCCAGGGCCGTTATCGGGGAAGGGGATGCGTCGACGAACCTGCATCGGTGGAGTGCAAGAGGTGGTGAGTTGTCCGACATAACTTTTATTTTATCTCGCGATGAGCTTTCCGCAACTATTTTGATTGCCTTTTTTGGGACAGTCATCCGAGGTCACGTGGTCACATTTTTCATTTTTCATCCCGTCGCTTGTTCCACCTCAGCCAAAATGTCCATGTTTGGTCGCACCGTTGCTACGCCCTCGGGTGGTATTAACCATGAACGCATTGAAATGGCCATCAATGAGTGAGCTTTTCTCCCCCTTCATCGTCGTTTTTTGGACTCTTGCCAGGATCGATATGGTATCAGACGTGTTCAATCGCATCGTCGCGTAAGTTCAAGCAGTCGCCACGTATACTTTCTTCTCAACGTTATATAGGTCGTGTCACAGTAAATGCATCAGTCCGCGCTATGCCGAGGGCGACCTCAACAAGGGAGAAAGTGTCTGTATAGACCGCTGCGTTGCCAAATTTTTCGAGGTCAACAAAAAAGTCGGCGAAAAGATGCAGAGCGCAGGCGCCAATGCCCAAGCAACTGGCGCTACCACTTTTGGCCTATGAAAGTTTTGCGGGCTCGGTACGTTTCTTCCAATGTCGTTCTCTCACTCAGTCTGAACTCCACAGAAAACATTCCCAGTGTGGGCCTCGTCCTGATTCATATTAGACTACGCACATGAGCATGGTGTCCTATCCATCAGCGCTACTTGGCGAAACCAGGGAAGCACTCAGCTAGTGTCTTAGAGTGCTTATTCTGTGCATGCTCCTCTAATCTGCAATGCATCCATGTAAATTAGATCAATCGTAACTCAGTCACCTCATATAACTCACGCTGGAGCACGTGTTGTCAACAACTGTGAAAAAGACCATCAGGACATCGTATAAAACTCTCGTATGACTGTGCATACAAAGCTCTGTCTGCAAACCGAACAGATAATGTTTTTCGCAGCCTCGTTGACCTTGGTACGACTGGTTGGCCCTTTATCCGCGTTTTTCCCAGCGTTGCGTTCACGCTTTTGAGCAGCTTTAGCACCCTAATACCAATCAATTCCAAGTAAGTGTTTCCAAACAGAACATTTTCTTGAAGTTGTACGTACGTTGCCCATCGAAAAGGAAGACAATGCAGATGGCGAAAAGATTCGCTGATGCACGTCGCTCACGACTCACGCTTATATAATCCAGATAAGATGAGACGAGATTTATTCTTTGCTTGTTCAATGGATCACGTACGACGACGCCTACACCTCCCGAGCAGAGTATTCAACCAGCTATCCCAGAGTATCAGAACTGGCAGATTTGCTTCCAAGACCGTAGTTCGCTCTTGCCATTCCATGATGAGTACAGAACTTCAGGCAACCATCGAACAAGTCAAAGTTGATATCATGACCCCGACTCAATTGATCGATAATGAGAAGCAGTTCAGGAAAGTGTCTAGAAACTTTGTCAGTAAGTTTGTCTCACATCTATACCATGCCTTTATCACTGTTATAAGGTGATACGATCACAGGTAGGGAAAAGGTACACCACCCCGCACGAGAATGCACGCTCAAGTGTATGCCTGTTCAGCACCAACCAAGGAAATGTACGAGTATGCTGTGCGTGCATCGATCGGCGACGACGTTTTTCACGACCCTTGCACCTCCGCCCTGGAGCAACATATGGCACGACTCACTGGGAAGGAAGCCGCACTTTTTGTCTCTAGTGGGACGCTCAGCAACCAATTAGCAATACGAGCACACCTGCACCAGCCGCCCTTTTCGATCATCATTGACGCGCGTAGTCATATCAATCTGTCAGTATCTTTACATCGTCAAATCACGCTAACCGCGCAAGATGCTACAGGTATGAGGCAGGGGGTGCTGCTATGCACTCAGGTGCTTATCCGATCCCCGTCACACCCTCGAATGGTTTGTTCTTATCCTACTTTGCTTTGATTTTATGCTGACACTTAGGAGGTCATCACTTGACTTTGAAGGACATAAAGGCCAAGGTCGCTTTAGGATCTGATATTCATATGTAAGTGCTTCCCTTATTGAAATGCTCGTAATAACTGATCAGCTAGTGCACCGACTCGTCTTATTTGTCTCGAGAACACCCTGGATGGCACAATAATCCCCCAGAGTGAAATTACTGAAATTTCAAAATTTGCTCGAGAAAACAATATACTGATGCATGTTGATGGTGCCCGGCTCTGGCACGTAGCTGTTCAGTCGGGGATGTCGCTGTCGGAGCTCTGCTCCCCTTTTGATTCAGCTAGTCTTTGTTTCAGCAAAGGTATCGGTGCCCCAGTCGGAACCTGCCTCGTCGGATCAGAGATATTTGTAAATAAAGCTCGCTGGTTCCGGAAGGCTTTTGGAGGAGGGATGCGGCAGACCGGAGTCCTCGCGGCCTGCGCAGCTTACGCACTTAGCCATAATTTCCCGCAGTTGCCTCGGGTACATACATTCACGAGGCACTTGCAACGAGGGCTGGAGGACTTGGGAGTCCGTGTATTGTGCCCAGTGGAAACGTGCATGGTGAATACCTTTCTTTTTTTTTCACCGCTCTCGTTTACGTATCTTATGCAGGTATTTTATGATCCCTCTTCAATTGGTGTTGAGTACGAAGAAGTGGACCAATGTGCAGCCGGTCTCCCCTCACCAATCACGTTAAGTGGTCCACGACTCGTGGTTCACATTCAAACAGCAGCTGGAGCCATTGACGACCTTTTACGCCTTATTGGTGAGTTGAAGGTCAGGAAGATGAAGGGAGGCTTTGTACCGTCTACCCAAACGTCGGCGAAGATCATAGTAACTCGTTAGATGTACAAGTGTACGTACTAAACGCCTTACCGCGACAATCCATGGGTCACGTGCTTCGAGTGATCATTCGGCTTTCGGAAAGTGACCAAGACGCGATCAGCTCCAACACGACTGGGAGGTACACGAGGCATGTCCAAGTCAGAAAGAGAAGAAGTTATCTCGGGTATTGTATGTCGCTCACGTCCCGCTGTGTTTTGGCACTGACCCAATCCAGGCCGCACGGCTCTTTTCTGCCATGCTTGACGACCTTGTAATGGACGCTGCTCTTCAAGGACATCACGAAATTGCGCGGAGCCGAGCACCATGTAAGATATGTCGTACACGGTGAGCTTACTTCGTCCTCACGTTTCGCCCACTTCATACTCTCTCAGCTGTTGCACAGGTGGGAGCGGCTGCCCGGCATGGCTCGTCTCTAGTTAATTGCCCCTCGGACCTGCTTCGTATAGTTCATAAGAGTGATGGACACATGGCATCGCAATTTCAAGACGCAGAAAGCATCGAGGCGCAGTCATCCGCGAGCAAGTCTCTCCCGAATACCGGAACGAGCACTCCGACAGCTGTCAAAGACGGCAACATCTTGTTCGAATGTACGATGTGTAAACGTCAGGTGTGTGGATTCACCCTTGGCTAGCCTTTTTCCACACCATTCCTAGGTCGCTTCGAATAGATATGCACCTCACCTCAGTTCATGTATGGGCATGACTGGTGCACGCCGCGGGACAACACGTACCACAAATCTCAAAACAAAGTATGACGGATTAATGAAATACATGGAGGACTAACCGTTTTCAGGATTTCGATAGACTCTGGACGATCGACGTCGCCATATCTCTGTTCGGAGAACGGCAATATGTCGGACGACAACTCCAGCAGCAAAGTGAAAGGAAAAACCAAAGGTGAGTTTCAGTATCATTCTCGCTCGGATATAACATCTCAACATGTCATATCACAGACGAAGCGGATTTTAACCTCAAGCGTAAGAAGGTGGGTCATACCATGTATTTTTTCATGGACATGGAAAAACACACGACAAACATTAGCCCGGTTCACCCCAAATATCACCGGCTAAAAATTCAAAGAAACGAAAGACGGCCGGTATGTCGCTCAAATTGTTTTCGCAGTCGAATTCCAACAGGACTCAGGGTCCCCTGCCACCCGGACAAAAACAGGGCCGGACAGCATTGCGAATCAGGTTCGCTTCTTTCTAGTTCTGAGTGGTATCGCCGTTGCTATGGTTCTACACAGTCCAAGGTCCCCTCCAAGCTGCGTGCGTCATCGACTGCTTCGTTTTTGGACAGAGAACGCTCTTCTACGCCTGGCTCCCAATCCTCTGTTGGTACACCCATCGGCACTTCTGCATCGTCAGCAATATCGGCAAAGAGTCCCGCGGGGACCGGTCCGCCGAAACGTGGACGGCCAAAGGGTAGCAAGACGGGGATGGGCCGGGGTGGGACCGCATTAGCGACGCAGCTGAAGCGACCGAGTCCGCCTCGTCCCCCGCCACCGTCTGTGCGGATCGAGCCAGACTATTTGATTGGTACGTGAAATGTACGTCCGATTGCAAGCGAGGCTGACATGTCTACTAGACGTTGAAGGGGAAGAGACGGGGTCATCTACAGACACGGACGGATCGTGACTTTTTATATTACCATAAAACAATATTATTGTATGACTATTAGGCGAAAAAAAGTCTCCCACGAATCCAACCTCTTGACAAGTGCACAAGCCAAGTTGGACGCTGAACCATTCGCTCCTTAAACGCGCGCAGGACGGCTCGTTTGTTCTTTCTGCCTCTAACGCTCCTTCAACCATCCATGGCTCACCAGCTCACGAATCTCGGTGACCGCTCCACAGACTACCTAACAACGAACTCCCCCAATCCCCCGCCCGCGGATGAATTCAAATCTTCCTACGACGACCTTATCGACCAGTACGCGGAGCCCTATTCGAGGATGTCCCACCATCAAACCTTCACGGTTCAGACCAGCCCCGTTCACGACTCTGAATCTCCGCGCCCTTCGTATTCACTTGACTTCAAGTCCCCGTACCCTACTGGCAAGCCCAATGACGGGGCGGAAGACCCCCCTGGACCCCCCCAGAGTTATCCACCAAAAATCAAACGAGAGAAGTTGGTCGATCACAGAAAATGGTGGCAACAAGTTCGTGCTCTCGTCTCGTCTTCTAACAGAGCCTCCTCTCATCTCTTCCAGATTCTCCCTGAATCTTGGGCGTGCCGTTTTTTCGTGATAACTGTCCTCGTCGAAACCACTATAGATCTTGCCATTGAAGGCGATCTTCTCGTTCGGCTGCAGGATTCTGGAAGCAACGAAAGCGCACTCAAGATGCCCGTGTACCTTAGCGTATTCGCACTAGCACAGTATGGCTCCCCATTTATCACACCGTTGCGTTTTGACATGTTGTTCAGTATATTCCAACTCGTTCTCGCCGTAGATGCAGTGTGTGCGCAGAATACCCTGCAATTTATTTCTCTCATGTCAGTCGTTTGGATGTACCGTCACACACTCTTATGTTTTGTTATAGATTATTCAATCTTCTCTTCCTCCTATATGCCATCATACAAATCGGGGAAATCCAAAACTCGACGACAACCTCGGGAGGCATTATCCACATACCAGTAAGCGTCCTTACGAACATCATTCCGGTGGTCATCTCCGCGGCGGAGATTGCCTATATTGCCCTTGGATGGAAAATCTACAACGAGTTTGGGTGGAAAGTATACAAGTTCCTTGGCGCCGACCGTCGCATCAAGAAAATGTATGCAAGCTATCAAATTTTCCATTGTCTTGTCAAGTTCGATCTCTTTTTTTGGGTTGGGTTCTGTGTGCAATTCCTCTGGTTGGTTCTCTCCAACACCGATTGGGAATACTACGTCACTTGGGCTGCCTTGCCTTTGTCCGTTGTTCTTATTGTCGAGGGCCACTTGGCAGCACGTCACGAGAATAAGTGGATGATGGCGACATTCATGTCAGGGTGCATAGGGGCATTGGTGTACTTCATCTACAAGGCAAGCCGGTTGTTTTTCCTCTCTCATGGATGTTCAGCTTTCAATAGACATACAAACTGCTCAAGTATCGTAACACGGACTACGCTGAAGTGTGGCATTCACTGGCCACTTTCTGTGAGCTTAGATTTGATATCCGAATGATTCAAACTGAACACATCTGAATAGCTGCGATCGCGATTTTTCTCCTGCTCGTAACCATTATTTTTACGGCGATTGTGATGCGGAACTTCGGTAGAGGACTCAAAGAATCAAGTAAGAAGTCACTTGGATTTTTCCATCGAAACTATTTTAATCCTGTCTTGCAGTTGAGAGGAACAAGGCACTCGCCCGGGGAGACGGATGTAGAAAAGTCCCCGGCGGCTCCATGAGCATGAATCCCAACCGGATGAGCATCGACTGAAAGCGCGCTTTGTTGAATAAATGGACTTGTATTATTGCGCTGTTCGCCATCTTGTTGATTTAGTAGGTGGATGGATTCGTTCTTTTTTGCATTCTACTTCTCGAGCTGCGTCTGGTATTCTTGATTTAAGTACTTATACCTACACGTATTACACACATACATACATGAACGCCTGGCTGGACCGCGCACCACTTGGTTGATCAAATTCGGAAGTGTATACGTGCCAACAAACGAACTTGACCACGGGCGTCGTTATGTCTCAACGGTGAGGGCGACATCGTCCAAGGAAGCAACAAGAAGCTAAAGTCACTTCATAGGTTCCGTGCTCCGCACTCACTACGAGATCGCTCAGCTCTGCTTGGCGGTATGACACCCCCAGCTTCGGGGCGCTCCTCTCCATTCGAGCTTGCGCCTCACGCACCCTCGGGGTATCGTTATGCCGACGACTTGGAGGGCCAGAACGACGGACAGCTCGAGGGTCTTTCTGCCAAAGTCAAGCTGCTCAAAGATGTGGGTGACGTGTCACACGACGGTCCATGCTCAGTACTGATCCCTTTGTGAAGATCACAATCGGGATTGGCAACGAGGTCCGGGAGTCGACGGCGCAGCTCGGTCAGATGGTACGTCGCCGTGGTTGTTCTCGCAGGGTTTGCCCAAGTTGCCATCCTTTGCTAGAATGATGCTTTTGCGGAGACGTCAGGCATACTTGCGGGGACGTTTCGTCGGATGAACAACATGGCCGAGCGACAAGGTTGTCGTTGGTTATGGTATATCATTTTTCTGGTCTGCGTCTTTTGGTTTTTTATTCTCGTATGGTGGTTTCGACGGTGAAAACACAAGCTGTGATACCATCATGGAGACCTCTACATTTCAGACCAGAGCTCTCTTCAAGGTTGCTTATACATGCATGATTAATGTGTATTTGGCAGACTTGTCTGGCATTACTCTCGTCTCATCAATCACTCCTTAGTAGTAAGCTTCCTGTCCTTCAACTCATGTCAGGTAACCACACCCTAAGACTGATCTGGAATGAGACCTGTTGCCTCATATTCATTAGGAGCTCAAGTATACAAACTGTAAGATCTTGTGAGCAATCACCTGCACCAGTGGTCTACTGTTCGAGAAGTGGAACCCGGCCCGTCTCATCATACTAAAAGAAAGCTTCGAATACCGCAGACACAGCAAGTGTGTAAAGTACCGCTATGGCACATGAAGAAACTTGACATTGCCAATCTCCCAAACCATTCGTCTCCGCAGATAGGCCATGTCTCGCTGCGCAAAGTTAAACGTTTCTTCTCCTCGGGAGAGTGCCTCCAAAAACTGGCAGGTGAAGACACCACAGTCATAGCCGTTCTCTTGCTGGGGGGTATCCTACCAATAAGCAAGTGAGCTCACGTATCTTTCTACTTGTATATTCCTCACATCTGGGCCGTAGTTTGTCCAACCTGAAAAATCAAACGCCTTCTTTTTCTTGTTTTGATATTCGAGGTCAAGGTAGTGGCGAAGGCCCTGGAAAGAATGTTCTGATGGTGGCATCTCCGACAAGAAGTGAAAAAACGAACTTTGAACACCTGGTGTCGGTCAAGGTTCATACTGTCATACGATTCTATCCGCTTTCGACGGAAATTAATTGCAGCACCACTCCAATGAGAATTGTTGTGATTGATAGGAATAAGAATTATATCTTTTGAAAAGATATCCAACTAAGATGGCGTCAGAAAGGCGGATAGGAGATCTGAAGAAAACCCACCTTCTTAGTCCATTTTGCAAGCCTAGCCCGCTCGTAGCCCTCACCCTGTAGCTTGGACCAGAAAAAGGTATTAAAGTAATGGACATTTAGTGGCCTTTTCTTCCCATTCGTCACAGGGTTCTCCTTATGGGCCTCTGACCTCTCTAGAATCATCGCACCATAAAAGTTGATGAGTTCGTCATTTAACCACTGGCAGGGAAGTAGACGGGAAAGGTCCTTGTCACAAACTTGTTCCCGTGCTACCTTGGAGATGACACCCCTCTTGGCTAGCAGCACATCAACCTGGATATCTATCTCCGGAGGCAGAGACCTAGGGAGAGGAGGGCGGAAACGGCGATCTATTGCCTCGTCCTTCTTGCGCGCTTCTTGACGAAGCCACTCGTAAGTTGAGAAGGGCTTCACCGGCGGACTGTTGATGCGATAAACACGATCATCGTTGACGGGTAGTAGTGCTACAAACCTTGCTAGTGTCCGCAACAACTTTTTCTTTGCATTCTCCAGGAATGGAACATCCGCATACTGGAAATTTTATGTGAATAGCGATCGCAGGATGTATCCAGGCAGCATACATCGGAGAATGAATGGCGATGCGACGGGTTTGGCGTATCGTCCTTCAGGCGCAGATCTGTCAAAGACGCCGAGGCTAAAACGGAACATTAAGGCGAAGTGTGCCAGGGTTCATATTTGAAACGTACGTGACAGGGTGTCGCGATCGTCGAGATGCTGGAGTCGGGCTTGGTAATCTATGTACGCTGGCAAAGAAAGGATAAGCTAACGTTCGGTTATGTCGAAGCAGTGAATGCAGCACATTTGAAGTCCTCATAATTTGATTTGAATCCTAAAGGGATAAAATTGAGACGACTACGAGACCTGAGGGGGGAAGTAGTACCGTTTGCTCGTTTAAGGTCATAAAGCTCCTTCATCACAGCTTCTCTGTCCTTTATTCTGTCCTCTCTTACTTTAGCTTTGTGCTGCGTCGCGTAGGAAGGGAAGGTGAGCCTGGAGTAGTGGTCCTCTCTAAACGTGGAAAAACACACCTTTCTTGCATAAATGTGTTCTTTACTTCTCCGCTGCTTTAGAGTAATGTCTATCTCTTCTGCTCTTCGACATAGCTGCACAGAATTAGCTAAAAGTTCATCACCTGTCTGATGGAGCGGCAATGAGGTTGAATGAGAGACAGATGTGACCCCAGTTGTTGCTGATTGCGCCGAGCTGCCAGAACCGTTAAAGTTTTGCATCGAATAGCGGTCGGACACGAGAGAGGACGGAATACTGGTTGGGTCTGTTTGAATCGGACGTGCGTAAAGGTGAAACTCGTTTGGTATCTGAGGGCGGGAAGAAAGTGGGGGTCGGAGTTGGGAAGCTGTGTGAACAGCGCGAGGACGAGAACGAGGGGGAGGGGAAGGGGAAGGGGGAGAACGCCGCAGCCGAGGTGGACCGTTCGCAAGACTGGTTGACGGGGATGGACGCGATCCCCAAGTTCTTATTGTCTCTGAGGCTAGTTCGACTACGTCGCGTGCCAGCTTGTTCCAACGAGCGGTGAGCCCCGAATGTGCAGTGAGCCCAGCAGGAACGTCGCGGGTGCTTTCTTCGACGCGTGGGTATTTCGGTTGCCTGGTCGGAAGAATAGGATCAGATGGCTCTCTCTTGCGAGCGTTGAGCATGGATGGGAAAGCGTTTGCTTGACACGCCGGTATCGAGCAAGTAGTCCAACTCAACGCGATCCCGCCCCGCCGGGTGGCATTTGATGTTCATTTTCCCACGACACGTTACCTTCATGATTCTCCTGAGAGAAGGTGCTCGATAAGCCCGCTTGGCTCAGTTGGTTAGAGCGCAGGTCTCATATCGTCTGATGTGAGTAACTACGACAGTTACGCAATCCTGAGGTCGCAAGTTCGAACCTTGCAGCGGGCACTTCTTTTTGCGCCTGCGCGTACCTTGCTTAGAAACTGTCAGACAATGGCAGATGATCCATCTCTTCCATCAATACCCCAAGGCCGCTCCAGATCGTGCCCTTCAGTTATTCACTTCAGCGAAGACTTTGTAATCTGTGCTGGCTCTGTCCTCTTTCGCGCGGTTCCAGATCGAAGAGAATGGCAGATCTGTGTTCTGTATTCTCCAAGGGAAGGGCTATGGGTGTTACCCAAAGGTCGGAAGGACTGCGGAGAAACAGTGGAAGATGCGGCACTCCGGGAAACTTTCGAAGAGACGGGCTACAAGTGCGAGTTCTTCCCTTGCACGATGACAACACGAGCACCTTTACCCCACGTGAACATGGTAGATGAACCACGTATCTTGGAGGGCGTGGTAGAACCGTTTGCGATGACGGTTCGAAATCTTGGAGAGATGAAGGGGACGAAGGTCATATGGTGGTATTTAACCAGAGTCATTGGTGATACTTGCATCGAAGGGACGCAGACGGACACCGAGGATTTCCTTTCAGAGTTCGTCCCAGCCGAAAAGGTGGTCGAACGGCTCACGTTCCATGATGATAGAGAAGTAGCTGACAAGGCGCGGAGACTTGTATTAGACTCGAGATTTTGTTGTAGATAGCAAGTCACGTGGTCCACGACATCCGTCACCGCAAAGAGCTTCGTGGAGTGGACGCTGCCATCGTATAGTGATGGCCTCAAACCCGTCTCTTCGTGACTTATATAGCCCTCCGTCAAGTCAATGGACATTCATTCCACCACTTTCATCAGCTGTCCCAAAACAATCTACTACCAACGTTTCTCTCTCGTCCTATCAATGGACCACCCGCCCTGCGCCAAGTTCCATGTTCGACTTTTCTCCTTTGGGCGTCGGCGAGCCCTCGTCGCTCGATGTTCCCCTTCTGTTCCGTTCACTGGTAGCCTCTGCCCTACTGCAGTACAGTAGTACTGCCATGGCAATGCCTCTGGAAGTTGGAAAGTTGCTTCTCCAAGTCCAATGGGTTCCAAAGGATGCGCTCACTCAAGAATCCGAGCAAGATCCAGAAGAAGAGACGGAAGCCGTGAGCCGAATCAAGTTGGACATATCATCAGCTGACGCGTCTGTAGCTCAGTGAAGCGACAAACGATGAGGACTCGTACTTTATGGAGCCTGGGACTGTCCCGACCCGCCATCCCGCTCCAAAACTCGTCGATGACAGGGGATATATGATCAGGACATCCATCATGGAAGACGGAACGCGCCCGGAGCATATTATTCCAGTCGGCAGTGCTCGTACTTCCTTGGGTATGATTCAAAGTCTTATCAACTTTCACGGAGAAGGGTGGTTGTCACTATGGAAAGGTAGTGCTCGCACGGGATAAATGGGATCCTCGCTGAGTTCAACTCCCAGGGCTACTAACGTCGTGCATTCATGACGTTGCTTTCGCGAACTTACAACCATTTGCCGATAGCGTCCTACAATCGATATTTCTCTCGACACAGGGCGGATTCTACCAGCCATCACCACTGCTACCGATAGCTTCACACGTCCTGACTGGCTTCCTGTTGTCTCCACTTGATCTTGTCCGCACGCGGTTGGTCGCACAGTCATCGATACCGCGGTACAAGACATACAGAGGCCCTATACATGCCCTCTCCGACATCTTAGCAAACGAGGGTGGTCTCAAGGGTGTTTACCTGCATCCACATCTTCTGATACCAACCATACTGGAAACTGGACTCCGATCCTTTATGCATGTCACGTTGCCTGCTGTTATTGCACCACGGCTATGGCTTGGCCGGTATGTTGCGGCGGATACGCACCCCGTCGCGTGGGCATTTGCGGAGGTTCTGGCGGGATGCGCGAGTGTTTTAGTGACCTTGCCGATCGAGACCGTCCGTCGAAGGCTGCAAATTCAAACGCGGGGGACAGCTAAGTCATTGCGCGCCTGCGTGGAGACGAGACCGGTGCCGTACAACGGTGTCGTCGATGCGATGTGGCACATATTGACAGAAGAGCGGTCAGACTTGCCATTAAAGCGTCCGCGGAGGCAGAGAAGGAGCGAACAGAAGCACAAGGAAGAAGGGGAGGTGGAGGACAACAAGGATCGGGGTTGGCTGGGGCAGACGGGTGTCGGGCAGCTGTACAGGGGACTCGGTATACGCTTGGCCGCGACCGTCGTCGTTTTCCTGCTTGCCGTCGTCGGTGGCGGTGAGGATGCCGACGGAGGGTGGGCGGAGTTATGACGGTGGTATTACTATATATAGAAATGCGCCGAGGACGGAGCCAATGGTTTAAAGATAGCGATGCGCACGCCTGTTTTGGATCAAGCAACGTTGCGTGTTGCAACAAGTCTACGTCTACTTTAGTCCTAGTTCGTTCGAATCATTCCTCGTTCGTTTTTCTCTTCCGCTCACCATGGCGAGCAACAACGACCACTCACGACAAGAGCCCGTCGCGCCCGAGCAGCTACACGACACACTCACCAGCGACGCCTCAAAGGGCGCCGCAGTCCACTCATTCAGCACAGATGCATCACCCCAACAAAAGGCGGCCGCGACTAGTCAGGCGGCCGAGAGTATCGTCCCACACCCCGAACCTATGGACGCGAGAGGTATTTTGTCATATATGCCCCTCTCGAGCACTGACCATAATACATGCCCCCTCAAGAAGCCTCGGTGGCCACGGGTAATGGGCGCGTTTTACCAGTAATCAGCATCTCCGATACGGGAAAAACGACAAGTGAAGGAACCGAGCTACCTACGTCGTTTCCCTCGACGCCAGGGGGCTACCCATCGAGCCTTGCCCCTGTTATCCCCGATTGGTACAAAGTTGGTTGGCGTGCCGTCGCCGACATAGACGCCCCTCCTCTTGAAGATGGAGAAGAGAAAGATAAATCTATCCTTGCACTCTTCTTGAACGATCAATTCTACGGCGCTTGGTATCACAATGCTGCTCTAATTTTCTTCGTATGTCTTTCTTCACCTCTTCCTCGTTTTATCCAACGTGATCTCGCAGGCTGTATTTACCTCTCATTTCTTGACACGCTTCCACTTTGGATGGGGATGGTTGTTCATCCTTTTGGCGATCTGTAACACCTACTATGTCAACTCTATGACGCGAGTACGCCGCCGCGCCCGCGATGACATCCAGCGCGAACTTGTAAAGACCCGACTGGCCTCAGAGCATGAGACTGCCCACTGGTTGAACCATTTCCTGGAGCGTTTCTGGCTCATCTACGAACCCGTACTTTCCGCCACAGTGGTGGCCTCCGTAGACCAAGTCCTTAGCACAAGCACACCCGCGTTTCTGGATTCCCTGCGTCTCACTACCTTCACCCTTGGTACGAAAGCACCTCGAATCCTGAGAGTCAGGACCTTCCCGAACACGGAGGATGATATCGTCATGATGGACTGGGAATTTTCGTTTACTCCCAACGACGTGTCTGACCTGACTCCTCGCCAAGCAGCACACAAGGTCAATCCTAAAATAGTGCTGTCTGTGAGGATTGGAAAAGGTTTAGCCATTGCCGCCATTCCCATCTTGATCGAGGATATCAGCTGCACTGGTCTTATAAGGGTTAGAATGAAGCTAGTGTCGAATTTCCCTCACATACAAATCGTGGATCTCTGTTTTTTGGAGAAGCCGGTCTTCGATTATGTCCTGAAGCCAGTTGGTGGGGAAACATTTGGTTTCGATATCGCTCATGTTCGTATAACCTGTGCACCTTTACTCGGATGCTGATGTTTATGACAGATTCCGGGTCTCTCTGAGTTCATCCGTGAAATGGTCCATGCTAATATCGGACCTATGATGTATGACCCAAACATTTTCACGCTCAATTTGGAGCAATTATTGTCCGGTGCCCCCATAGGTGCAGCCATTGGAGTACTCCAAGTGACCATACATGCCGCCCGAGGACTCAAGTACAGCAAGATCGGTGGAGGGTCACCTAATCCGTTCGTCGGTATCTCTATCAACAACCGTGAAGAGCTTGCAAGGACCAAATACAGACACTCAACGTTGGTGCCCTCTTATGGTCCCTTTGCGTGTTTCACTGATTGATTACTAGGTACAACCCGACCTGGGTGGAGACCAAGTTTGTTCTCGTCAGTTCGTTGCAGGAGCAACTGGTTTTCACCGTGTTTGATTACAATGAGCGCCGGAAAGGTGCCGCCTTGGGTGCCGCAATTTTTGAATTGAACAAGCTCGTCGAAGATGCTACCTTTGAGGGTGTCGAACTGCCGATTTTAAAGGACGGAAAGGACCGAGGACAGATTCGATTTGACGTATCATATTATCCCGTACTCAAGCCGCAGATCGTCGATGGTCAGGAGCGACTGCCACAAACGAGTCGGTGCAAATTTCCCGTCCTTACCCACTTTACTCAATCCTCCTCGCAGATGTTGGTATCGTCCGTTTGACCCTTCACCAAGCCAAGGAGCTCGACGCGTCGAAGTCCCTCTCTGGAGAACTGAATCCTTTCGTAAAAGTCTATATTGACAAAGATCCTTCCCCTGCTCATAAAACGCAAATCATCAAACACACGAACAATCCGGTCTGGGAATCTAGTACTGAATTTCTGTGTTCGGACAAGCATTCTTCGATGATTACCATCAAGGTTGTGGACGAGCGAGACTTTTTGAAAGACCCCGTAGTTGGGTACATGTCGGTGCGACTCGAAGACTTACTGACAGCGGAGACGTCGGAAGGGCGAGACTGGTGGCCCTTAAGCAAGACAGGAAAGATCAGAATCAGCGCCCAGTGGAAGCCGTTGCACATGGCAGGCGCTCTTAGCGGTGTTTCTCAGTACGTCCCACCTATTGGCGTTGTGAGGCTTTGGCTCCAGAAAGCAACGGATGTCAAGTATGTTGTTCATATTATCGTCGTCCATCAAGCTGATGGTGCCTCGAGAAACGTGGAGGCTACACTTGGCGGCAAGGTTAGTGCATCAAAATGCTTGATATGAAGTCCAACCTTCCGTTTCAGAGTGATCCGTACGTGCGAGTTCTGGTCAACGATGTCGTCCAGGGCCGAACAGAGGTAATCAACAACAGTACGTATCAGGTCCGCTCCGACATCTGGATGCTCATCCTGTCACAGACTTGAACCCTGCGTGGGATCAAATTATTTACGTTCCTGGTGTGTCCCTACAGCGTTACTTCAAATACCGCATTGATCAGATTATGTAGTGCATTCCCTGAGAGAGGTTAGCATATCTCTGCGTTTGACAGCTCACCCTGAATATTTTGCAGTCCATGCTTATGGAAGTGATGGACTATCAGCATCTGACGAAAGTAAGCAGGCTTTTCTACGAAGATTGTCAATAATCGTTCTGTAGGACCGTTCACTTGGTTCTGTTGATCTCCGCGTCAGTGACCTAGTTCAGGAGTCAACGACCGATCCCAATTTCCGCCATGAATCCACTGGGAGGAAGGAATTAGTTCAACCTATTCAACTTGATGGGGGAAGCACGTCCAAAGGTTATCTTCACTTTGTCGCCGAATTTATCCCATCTCTGGCTCTCAAACATGTCGGCTTCGATGTGGGAGAGAATGAGATTCAGAAGGTTGCAAAGGCCACGAATGGTATAGCAGGTGGTGATATAGCTGCGCACTCGTCCTCGTCATCTTTGGTATTAACCAAGACAACCACCGTTGATCGCCCTATGACGGAGCTGGGCACATATTCAGCGAAACCTTTGCAAGATCCCAGCATCGCTGACGTACCTCCGACAGAGACCAAGTCCCCCAGTGGCGAGGAGGAGCTAGAAGAAGATGAAAAACAACCCGGGCTGGAACTGAGCAAGGAAGAACTTTTGAAGCACCGTGCGTCGATTCTGCTTATGACCTTCGCGAAGTTAATTGTTATCTCAGAATCCGGGATCATCATTTTTGATGTTGTGTCGGGCAAACTTCAGAAGAAAGCCCGTTTGGAAGTCCTCTTAGACGATGGGTATTGGCCTGCCTTTGGTACACTCAAGTCTCGCAGCACGCATGCACAGTGGCAACACGTAGGAGAAGGTTTTATCAAGGAACTCGACTTTGGCCGTGTCTGGTTGCGACTTAACGAGAATGCGGAGGGTGATAAGGACGACATCTTTGCTGAGTGGAAAGGTGGTGCCAAGTCTTTCCTGGAAGCAACGTTGGTAAGTCAGATATTCCAAGCACTATCACTGTTTGACTGGATCACCTCAAGGACCATCGCGAATCATTTATCTTGACTGACGTTAATGACGAGAGTAAATTTTCTACTGTTGAGATTGAAGCACGCTATGTCCCTGTCCCCGTGAAGCTTGAGCCACGGGAAAGCATCAACAGTGTGTATTGTTGCTCTATCTCGACATTGACATGTTTCTTATGATCACAGACCAGGGCGTCTTACGTGTTGACCTGATCGAAGGCAGAGACCTCATGGCTGCTGACAGAGGAGGTAAGACATCACGGACATATTTTCACTCGATGTTCTGAGGTTGTGCAAGGCAAATCCGATCCATACGCAGTCTTCACCCTCGATGGACACAAGGTATTCAAGTCACAGACAAAGAAGAAGACCCTGCACCCTGATTGGTCAGAGAACTTTAGTGTCAATGTGGTATGTCTGTAAATGTCATCCGTTCTATATCGCTTGATTTCCCCTAGCCCTCCCGAGTTGCTGCCGACTTTTCGGTAGAAGTACTGGACTGGAACCAACTCGAGCAATCGAAGACTTTGGGAGTTGGCAAGATCACCTTGGATGACCTAGAACCCTTTGAACCCGCCGATCGTGTTATCAATCTGTCAACGGAGAAACATGGTGAGAAGGGACAGGTATGCGTCCGTTTGACGTTCGCTCCGGAGATCATTGCGAAGGCTCGCAAAACGACATCTACTTTTTCCGCGGCTGGTCGCGCGATGACTCAATTGAGTGCATTGCCAATGGGGGCAGGGAAAGGTGTCATCCAGGGCGTAGGGGGTATTTTCAAGCTTCACCATGAGAAGTCTTCAGAGCCTGCTCCAGTACCGGAACCTCTGCTCGAGCATCCCTTGGAGGACCAAGCATCGACTTCGGCACGGGGGTCTGCTGTTTTCCCATCTACAGAATCAGGGCCTCGTGGGACAGGGGGTCCTCCTTCGGAGCCTGGATCACTCCGTGTTGTGGTGTTCAGTGCAAAAGACCTGCCCGGGGGTGATGTGAAACCTTACGCCACATTACGCGTTGGCGACAGAGAGTTCAAGACCAAGCATAGTGCCAAGACCTCGGCACCAGAATGGTGAGTGGTAATAGCATGTGTTGACATCTCAAGTGCTGAATAACGATAGGAATGAATCTTTCATCTTCGCTGCTAGTGTGCGTACACCGAAAATGCATGTCTGGGTTTACGATCACAAGACGCTTGGAAAAGATAAGCTGATCGCGGAAGGCGAAGTTGATGTTCGTGCCCTTAAACTCGGTCGAAGTTGTCCCATTCTGATCTTATACTTCAGATTTGGAGTCACATCCTTCCCGGTCGCACTGCCACCGTTGACGTGTCGCTGGATTTGCGCGAATCCGGTCAGCTTCGTCTGAGACTCGAATTCGACGGTGACACGAATCCTAATCACCATGATCCTTCTATCCATGAACGTCATCTAGCATCGCCGTCTAGGTTTAGCATCAAGGGCCGCAGACCGGATGACAGTTGAATCTGTCACAGGGTCATAATTTACACGTCCTGATAATTCTATTGTTGCCGATGTATCTCTTGATCCGCATCTTGCTTCATTGTTCAATCATGCCGTCTTCTACTTAACGTACGTTCAGCTCGAGAGAAACATACGATGAACAGATGCTCTCTTCCGGCTTTTCTTTGCAATACAATCTGAAATACTAGTAACCGAGTCAGTCATTCCTCAGAGAGCGGGACATACTCGACTGTCTATATCAAACTGTTTCGACATTCTTTCACGGATCTTTGGGGTATTGTTCTGCGCCAGCGTCACGAGATAGAATAGGCCTCTGTCCGACAAAAGATCCTGTCCTCTGGTAAGTGATCTGTTAGATAAGAGAGAGTCTGACATACTGCTACGTTATCTAGAAACCGATTTGTTACCTCCATGCCATCTAACCCCCCCGCCCAAGAGCCGGCAATGCCAGCATTGCGTTGTGCAGCGAAACCTTCCTCGCGGGCTGTGGGGACGTATGGAGGATTAAACAATATGAGGTCAACACTATGTCGAAGCCGCGACGACAGTGGACCAGAGAGATCGCACGTAATTGGGTTAAGAGGGATCTACAACCCTGCCTTTGAACAAAGTAACAACTCGCGATGAAGGAACCCACCCTGTTCTGCTTTCCAGTAGCAAGAGTACAAGCGGAAGCGCGGTGATTGATATCAGTGCAGAGGTAAACTGATACAATGATGACGTGTAATCACAAGTAGTCGAGAATCACTGACGAGAATTTGCTGGTCCCAGAATTGAGCCCAGGAATGCGGATACGCAGCCAGATCCAGAGCTAGACGTGGCTTTAGAAAAGAGAGCCAGCTATCGCTTTGTGTATTCTTACCCTATCTCGAGACATATCAACGGGTTCTGGGTAAGTTTGAGGTAGGCTGCATCTTGTTCAAGACTGTCTAGAAGTAAAAACGTGTCCTCTGCGGGCGTATTGGTCGACAAAAACTATGAGTTCTTGGTAAAGCTCGCCTGCTGGGTCGTATACATGAAGTTTGTCGTCGCTGGAGAGATGCGATAGGTCTGGTGTTGGGATCATCTTCAGGAAAGATAAGATTAACAGATCACGTGTACCGACGCGTCCCAAACACGTGTCGCTCTTGTCGGACGTGACCGCAATCATGACTACTCGCACAAAGGCATCAGCACCTGCTACCCGTGCTTCAACGCGGACAAAGACCCCCCCTGTTCCATCCTCAAACCCACCTGCTGTGACGAAAGCAATCAAGTCAAAGGCTACGACACGACCAGTCGCAGGCACTAGATCCAATTCACCTGACGGAAAACATAAGACTGCACCAAAGAGGGGAGGGAAAAATACTGTCATGAAGTCAGTGATAGCAGACCAGGAACCAATCATGGTACGTACACAAACCTCTATGTGATACAGCTGTGTGAAGATTTCGTTTGAAAAGGCGTACCTCCGCATACGGCCCCATCTGGGTGACGATGAGCCTGCCGCTATGCCCTACTTGGAACCGTTGTCGGACACTGCAGTAAGGATGACCGATCCATCCAGTGATGGACGCGCAGCCGCCGGAGTGTACTATCGAGCATCGACAACACCCCCTTCCTCAATTTACAAGTTCTCCCATGTCTTCCTTCCAAGCACTCTGCAACACAACTTTTTCGCCAAAACTACGCTTCCTCTTGTCCAGGACCTGTTGGAGGGTCAGAATGGCCTCCTCTTCGCGTACGGGGTCACAAATTCCGGGAAAACCTATACCATCCAGGGTGGTAATGAACCTGGCTCGGGTGGAATTCTACCAAGGACGCTAGACGTAATATTCAACAGTGTAGAAGGTCTGCAAAGTGACGGACGCGTGAGTGTAAGCTAACAACCAGGTTGAATCGCTGACCGAGAGGGCCATAGTATCAACCCGTCCGATTGCACGGAGTTGAAGAAACTGATCCTTCAGTTGTGACCCCTCCTCCCATCAACATCGACGTTTCAAGTGAACCGGCCTTGGCTGAAGTTTTGGCTGAGCATCTGACCCCCTCGGACGGCTCTGCCGTCCATGCTGATCCAACGATAATTAAACTTGATCGCAACTACGAATACTCTGTCTGGGTTTCTTATGCCGAAGTATACAACGAGAAAGCCTATGATCTCCTGTCTTCGGTTAACGATTGTCACGAAGATAATGTGAAGGGTGGCATACCAAATCTCGTTAACCAAGGTGCAAATAGAGTTCTCGTGACCAGAAAGGCTCTTGCGGTGAAACCTTCCCCTGTACATGATTCAATGGATGACAGTGGAATTGGAAATGCCGGAAGGTATATATCCGGACTCAAGCAGCTTCGTGTTACGGACGCCGCACAAGCAAAAGCTCTCGTTAAACTGGGCCAGGTCCACAGGCGCGTATTCGGAACCCTCGCCAATAGCCAAAGCAGCCGGAGTCATAGCTTGATCACCATCAAGGTTCTCAGAAACCACCGTGGCGACCGCGACGTAGGGCATGCCTCTCCTCACATGATTAATATGCACTCAACCTCTACTAGGATCCGAGTTCAGTGCAAATATCGAGACTAACCCTTGTTGATCTGGCTGGATCAGAAAGGACGAAACACACTCAGACTACCGGCGATCGGCTCAAGGAGGCTGGAAATATCAACAAGTCGCTCATGGTCCTGGGACAGTGCATGGAGGTATATGAGTATTTCTTGCAAAGTCCATACATAGTTTGAGCATATGTGCAGGTCATGAGGTCGAACCAGAAGCGGCTGGCTCAAAGTCTCGCCAGCCCCGGGCAAAGCGATACTAGGGATGTTAAAAAAGGATTGGCTTTGGTACCTTTTCGGCACAGCAAGTTGACTGAGATTCTCATGGATTACTTCGCTGGTGATGGCAGAGTGGTACGTTTTGGATATGATTGACTCCCAACTAACTCTTCCCTGTTCAGGTTATAATTGTAAACGTTAATCCATACGACACAGGATTTGATGAGAACACGCATGTTATGAAATTCTCCGCACTGGCAAGAGAGGTGTCGACGGTAGTAAACAATGCCCCCATACCTCGCGTTCACAGTCCTACCAAACCTGGTACAGGCGCTAGGCCGTGGAATTCGGGATTGCCACGTGCTGTCACACGAAAGGTGACAATCTCGAGTTTTGGGCCAGGAAAAAAGCACAGTGAGGCACACCTAGAGGTACTCGAGGGTAAGGACGATTCTTAAGTCTTCCAACGGCTGCCTAACATTGACTACAGAGGATGAAGAGGTAAATGATGATCGGGTGGAAAATAGTGACGAAGAACCAATCAATCCATTAGTGGATGCCTTGTTCGACGAAATCGAAGATCTACGTCTGAAGGTATAAAAAGTACCCGAACTGCTGGGACTGATTCCTGATGAGCGTTTCGTAGCTTTATGAAGCCGAAATGCGGTGCGCAATAATGGAGGCGGAAACTCGGGAGGAAGTCACAAGAGAGATGGAAGAGAGAATGCGCGCTGTTGAGAGAACCTACGCGCTCAGGCTCATGAGTGAGGTACGTTTGTACAGTATTCACCCACTATACATTCTACTTATGAGTAAGCCAGGTGGAACGCAATGAACGAAAAATGGACGCCAAGATCGACATGCTGCACCAGGCTGGCTTGCTCGGAACAGCAGAGAAGACATCAAATTCGGAGAGCGAGATCGAAAATATCGTTGAGGACGTATGTCGTTCACATGTTGTAGCTAGACTACAAACTGAACTACTTTAGTCTGAGTCCGAGGACTCTATTCAGGATTACGAAATGGATGCTGAACTGGAGATGCCTTCCTCTCCACTGTATGGGAAGGGAAATGCTTCCATGAATGCGAAACATCGGAATACACAGCTGGTGACAGAAGCCCCACTTTCTGAAGAGGGGAAAGAAGACTCTGATGATGCAATCACTGAAGATGACGACGAAGATGAGGATGTGTCGGCCAACGAGGATGCATCCGATGACTATATTCCTCCGGCGCCTGAAAGGGGTGCAAACAAGAAGAAAGAAACCACCAAGACAGCCTTGAAAACAAGCTCTGCAAAAAGGTCGTCCAGGTCGATGTCCAAGCTCGAGAAGGAAATCAAAGGTCTTTCGATAGGCAACAACGTCACTGGTGGAGCGGATGATTCGGTAATTATTTTGCCGAATAGAAAGGCTCGCATGGCGGTCGCGAAAGTAGAAGACCCGGGTATTGAGTATGTCCCTGGTAAAGGGGAGGTGGACCCGGCGAAGAAAAAGAAGAGGTACGCAAAGGAAATGTAACAAACACCAAATTCTTAAACGAGGTCTAGGCAACTAGGAAAAAAGAATATAGTGACCGAAGACGAGGTTGAGGAGTTCGTTGAAGCGATGGAGCACAAGCCATTGAGAAAAAGTGTCAGGCGAATGGGACGCGGGGGTTGATTTAGTCATGTGACGAGACGCGTTAGATCACGTGACCAAATGTTATTATGCCTCAGAATGTTTTGATGTTCTTTCTCCTCCATGACAAGCTCGCGCCGAAACTCATTTGCTGCCGCTAACAAGAGCCAGACGCATCCTGGCAGAAAGCGGCGTGCTCACTCAATTGCTCCCGGTGATCAACTCAGCCCTGCAGCCAAAGCCCGTCGTTCCTTGGTTCGCTTATCGCCTTCTTTACCTACCATAACTTAACTTCTCTTAGGCTCCTAGGAAGAGCATTCTGAAGGCGGCAGTGAATGCGCTCGAGGATGGTGACGATGCAACTCAATCCATGGACGTCACTCGCGACTATCTCGAAGACAATCTTACTCGTAAATCTCTGGGTAGGCGTGTCAGCTTTGCCAATCATGCCCACGTACGCCTTTTCGAAGTACCAGATCGCAACACAAACAGTACTGCATCGCCCCAGTCGTCGCCGGCTGCGGAGCCAGACCCTGACGCTCAAAGGGCACCTAATGACGAAAACGCATATCCGGGTGCACAGAGGTTTCGGCGCCGCAGTTCCGGTCGGCACTCAGTGGCTTTTGGCGAGGACTGTGGAGAGGAATCGATGGACATGGATTCCGACGATACCGGCTTTTCTCCATCTGCATTCTTCCGAGGAGGTGCCGAAGGTTCCATAGATGACGAATTCAATGACGTGGATGGTCCCTCCGACGGCGATGATATGGACGTTACGGAGGTTGTCCCCAGAGATATCGTCCGGAAACGTTCTTTATCTTTGGGTGTTTCTCGGCAGCCACTTGCGACTCTGTCCATACCTCAATCATCTACGGCTGCGCATGATGATCAGCAGGACGTGCCCAACGAGAATTCTTACGTCGAGGGGTCTGCACAGTCACAATCATTTACCTCAGAAGGTGACTTGTCGCAACCAATGGAATTTACGGTCCCCCTCGTTCGTCCGCCCGCGCCACCGAGCGAAGCATGGTTGGCACTCCGTTCTGTCACACACTCGGGAGATACGCCATATATACCATCCTCGGACGATGATGGCGAGGGTGACGGCGACGATGTGCAAGAAATGGAACTGACTGACGCCGTCTCAAGGCTACAAGCTGCGCGGGCTTCACTCGGCCTGGGCGAAGCCAGTGGCGAAGGGGAGGGGGACCACAGCTTCACGAGCACCGAAGATAGTTTCATGGAAGAGGAAGTTGGTAACGACGAAGATGGAAATCAGACAGTTAATGTCACCCAGCTTATGAGACGTGTCAGCATTGGCCAGAGTGCAGACTCCACCGTTACCTCAGTCTCCAGTCAAGAACAGTCAAAAGAGGACGTGGTTAATCAGCCAGTAGCTGAACTGCCTCCCTCTGTTCCACTCGTTGGTTCACAAGAAATTTATCCAGCAGTCCCCAAGTCACCTCCACCTGCAGTCTCTGCTAACTCGCAATCTATATACCCGGAAATACCAACGGATAACGATCCCCTCGCTTCTTCTGGAACTTCGACAGAGCCAGTACCGCTACCGGATAGGTCTCCCGTTTTCAGTGTGCCTCAGCCTGAGGCAGCCGAAATGCAACCTATACCATCTGAGAACCTTCCGCGGCCTACAGTCATCCCGGGCCCAACGAATTTCGCATTTACACCGAGACCGCGTACCTCCGTACCCACTGTTCGTTCTCGTTCGTCCTCCCCCGCCAAGATACCTCCATCGCCCAGAAAATTCACTGCAGCATTTGCCCCGCCTGCTACCCGCCCTTCTCCCCAAAAACGTGTAAATGAAGTCATGGTCAGCGATCGCACGGAGCCAAGCCCAGCGAAACGACCTGCTGGCACAGAGAGGCTGTCACTTACTCCAGGACGTGGAACTGGTGCTGTTCGAGTTCTATTATCCCCATCAAAGACGTCTCCGCTCAAGTTGGCATCTCGTGCTGAAGAGCAATCGGGTGTTGAACCAAGCAAGCCTACCTCGACTGGCTTTCGGCGACCATCAGGTTATTTCGGCCAGAGGAAGAGTATGGGGAACGTATTTCCAGATCCAACGACGGTTGCAAGAGGCGCACCGTCTTCTCGTCTCTCGCCGAGCAGCAGGGCTACTGTTACGTTTGGACAAAATGGCGTCGGGGGCACCTCAGAAAGCGGTCTGGTGTATAATCCCGAGTCCGAAAGGCAAGAGCAATCTTCTGGACATTCTCCTTCGATCGGCAGCATAACCATGGGCGAATCTTCTCGTCACAAAAACATGTCCACACCAGACGACCAAAACACACAACCTGATGTCAACGTTGGTGAAGGAGAAGAAGAGGGCGTGGACGAACCACAAAGTACCCGAATATCCATTGAGCAGTTCTTCGAGATGACAAGTATTCGATTTATGGAGGAAATTGCTGCTCCTCGACGGTCGGTCGTCCACCCTTCTGCTCTACGTCCTTCGCGAAGGGCGTCGACTGAAGCACAGATACCCCTTTCAGAATACGTAATCGCGATGGCTGTCAATGTTCCCCAACTTGAACTCTACAATCACGTTAGCAAAGACTTGCAAACTTGGGTTGAGCGAATCAAAGAAATACACAAGGAGGCAGAAGAAGAAGCACAGAAAGTAACACCTCCGCTTTTCCAAGAATTTGTATCTACCGATGAGAGTGGACAGGCCGAATTATTGCACCAGCTCAAGCTGATCAAGGCACACAACCATGCACAAGCCAAATCAGAGTGGTACGACTGGAAAACGCAGTGGGTCAAACAACTGTACCAGAAGGCAGATGATGGTTTTAAGAAATTGGAAATGGTGAGCAATTCTGGTCTTGTCTCCCAAGAAGGGTCTTATGTATCGCGCAGGACGCGAAAACACTCGAGGGTATCATACGGCAGGCGCAAGACTCAGTTCCTGGTTTACAGAAGGAGTACGACGAACTCATGGCAGAGCTCGAGAAAGAGAAGGCTGAAATAGCGGAGCTTGAAGAGTGCGATCAAAGCTATCTCAACGAGCTAAAAGCTACGCTGACCGAGCAAAGGCGCGTAGCTGTGTTGCGAATTGTGGTGATATTCTGATGAAGGTTCAGTGCGGAATTGGATACCTTCCACGCCGATGTTGAGGAAGCCAAGGCAAAGCTTGTCCGTCTCGAGGAAAATTTCAGTGAAGTTGAGTCACAGAAGAACGAGGTCGTAGTAGTCGTACAAGACGCGGAACGACGCATTCATATGCAAAAGACAAGCACGCGTGTAGAGATTTTCCAGCTGAAAGGTAAGCTCTAAGCATTGATACCAGTAGCAGAGCGTTCAATCAGCGAACAGATGAGCTAGAAACTCTCCAGAGCTTGCACATGTGGAAGATAACTAGAATTCTCCCAGAGCTGTTTGAGTGCGCCTACTCGTCGACATACTTCGTGTCCATTCCTTGCATAGAGTTCCGCCCAGTTGTCGCAGACATTCAGATTGTGCGAGCGGAAGGCATCAAGCTAAAGCACAGAGATATCCCTGGTCTGGATGCATTCATTCTCAGAGCGGCAAAGGAACTCGTTACCCAGCGCGGAGGCCAAGGAATCCATCAGGTGCGGATCTCGCTCGATGTTAGTCTTCATCTCGTTCACTCGCTGGTAGATTGTTCAAAGTCTTGGTGACTACTGGTCAGCTTGTTCGCAGCTCCAAGCACAGCTGAAGCTGGTCTTGATCAAGTTTCCGCTTTCCATTGAGGAGACGCCAGCTGGTTTCTCTGCCACCGTCACTGTCTTATTTCCGAGCCGCAATGCCAAGTCTATGATATCCTTTATATTTGATACGCCGGTATTCTCGTCGTGGCCCTTGCTGATTAATTCAATGCGTTGTGATGCCAAGGTTGCGTACGGAACCATTGAGTGAGTATTCTCGCTCAAATGTGCTATTTGCATACTCAGACAGCGTAGTCGGGATGTCATACTCAGGGCTGTTACCGCACGCATAGCACAGGCTAGTCCATTTGACAATCATGCTTGTCTGCTAGATGCTTGTATGGAGGCGACGGAATGTTTTCCATGATGTTAGGGACATGTTTGGTTTATCTCACTAATATCTGAAGATCCTGTATCCTGTATAGTGTACTATGTACAACAAGACTTACAGCAAGAGGGCATGACTAGAAAGAGGACATGACTAGACATAACATCCAATAAAGATGGATATTCTCTTAGATCCAAGTAAGCTCGTAAATGCGACGACCTACAAACAACACATCAGATTGTATTCGAAATCGAATCAAGCACGACTCACATGAATCAAGCAAGTAGACCTTGCAAACGCTCTTGGTCATGATCCAGCACAGCCATGAGGACATTCAGCACTTCACGGGCGGCTTGTATCTGGTTCCTTTCATCATCGGCTTGGTCTTTCACTGAAGACCACAAGCTCGCAGTTTCTCGGGCAACGTATGATGCCTCCCAGCTTCTATGCACATTGGCAAGCATGGTATCCCACGACAGGCAAGCTGCCTGTTGGCCTCGTTCGAAACCCGCCTGTGCGACCTGGTCACACCGAGTCTCCGCCTTCTTGAGCTCATCCTGTAGCGATGCAGTGAATGCAGCTCGTTCCTCGTCCATCCGCTCCCTAGTTTCCACGCTGGTATGCAGTTGTTGCTCAAGAACAGAAACCTGCCTGGCGAGTTCCTCCGTCTCCCTGATACGACACTGCTTTGCTGCGTAGAGTTGCTCCTCAAGCTCCTGCAAACGAGCAAGCCTCTCCTTGGAAATCGACTCCGCCTGGGCGACTTGCAAACGAAGGAGAGTGATAGTACTAGAATCACCGGGTGGTGGGAGTTCAACCGACGTTTCAAACACCGTGGCGAGGTTATGGATTGCGGGAGAAGGAGTGACATCGGGCAGGAGGACGTGCGAGATTGAACCGTAACCAGAAGGAGAGGGTAAGGCAGACAGGTTGGGGGTCTCTGGGACGTCCAGACCTATGGTACTGGTGCTTGGGGAGGGACCTCCGGGGGTGAACGGAGCGGCGATGTCCGCCAACCTGCCCTCTAGGTCTTCTCGCGTGAGGATTTGGGAACCGTCGAAAGCCATCTGCTCCCAAGAAAAGACCGAACCACGATTCTGATCATTACCACGGCCCCTCGGCCGCAGTGCTGGCGAGCTCTCTGACGGGAGCGGCGATAAGTAAGAAAGGTTGGCACGAGTCGGCAAGAGGCTGGGCGGACGGGAGGGTGTCTGGAGCTCCGAGTCTGTGGGTTGACACAGTGTTGTACGAATCCTTGGGATGGCAGGGGTCGGGGCAGCGAGCGACGCCACTGGAGCAAGAAGTAGCTCAACATCATCAATTTCCACACTGTCCTCACTATTCCCTTCACCGCTCTGCGAATTTCTCGCTGGAAACTCCTTGCCTTTACCGCCGAGACTGATGGAGGAAATCTGCCGTGAGTGACGAGCAAGTGGAGACTCTGGGGGCTGACGGGTGGGGCCTCTCGTCGGAGTCACGGTCTGGCTGGATGCTTTCGACCGACCAAAACCAAACGCGTTCTTGAGTGAAGTTGGTTTCTGGGGAGAAGGTTGAACGGGAGACGAGCTACAGGACGAAGCCGAGGAAGGAGGTCGTCGAGACGGGGAGGAAGACGCAACAGTTTTTACAGTTTTGGCTAGTCTCACAGATCCCGCACGGGCCGGGGATGAAGCAGATGGCGCGGGAGAGGATCTAGCTATCTTTGACTTGGAGGGGGTAGATGGGCTGGGAAGGTTGACTCTGACTGCCAAGGCTCTGTGTGGCAACGGACTGATAGGCCTCTCGACCTTATCTGGGGGGGAATCGAGAGTGCTTCTGCCCTTGGGCGGGTCCCTCTGCTCGCCGTCGTCCTCCTCCGAAGTACTAAACCGCCTCCGAGTCCCCGCATGAATAGGGGAAAGCTGTTTCTTGGTAGGCTCCACAACCGCTGACCTGGGTCGGTATTTTGGCAGAGCAGAGGAGGAACCGGTCTTGGAACGCAAGGTGGAGCGTCTAGAGGGGCTGGAGGGATTGGTTTCGGGGGATTTGACGCCGTGTTCGTCCGGGTGCTTGAGAAGGGTAGACTGCCTCCTACGGGTTATAGTCTTGAAGGAGGGGCTATCCTCCTTTCCAAGGGGAGGCGTAGGAGGCTTTGGCTTCGTAGATGAGCTCATGAGACTGAGGCGACGAGGCTCTTTGGCCTTCTTCGCGGCGCCGTCCTTGTTGATCACGTCGGCGAGGGCTTTGCCAACAGAGGTGAAGTTGAGCGAGTGGCGAAGGGAGGCGCGTGTCGGACGAGAAGGTTTGGTAGCCATGAGGTTGTCAGTTAGTTGCACTGTGGACTGTTCCAGACAGTTTGATAGCACGTTGTGGTCAACGTTGAACCAATAATTTGAATGTTGTTGTTATTTGTCACCACATAAATCTACCGACGCCCGCCCGTTCCATGTACAAAAACACGTAGATGGTCGTGAAATTTATCGCCCCATACCACAGACCTTCAAACAGGAGCCCCAGCCAACTCATGTCCACCACTTGAGCCCGCAACAGAATGTACGGCACCAAGAAATACCGTGGCTCCAAAAGTGGCGTTGGTAGTAGCGTCGGAACGACCGCAAGGGGCAGAACGAGGGTCTGCAGCAATGTCTGCTCACCAGCTGTCGATGACGTTCAGGGTCAATTCCCAAATTCATCCGTGGCATCTCACCAACACGCAGCCACCACGCCCATGCACAAGCTTGGTACCCCGGTATGAACAGATAAGGTACAATCGGATGCAGCATGAACACCCTGCGCCATACATAGAAGGTATAGTGGCGATTATCAGCGAGTAAAAACGGATGGTGGACCCTTCAAAATCCAATTCAGTCGCGGCAGTACTAGAAAGCAAGCGGCTCACGTGAACCTGTGCACCGTAAACGCCATGAATGCTGAAAGCAATGCGGTGAACACAACTCTCCTATATGGGCCCAACTTATCAGCAAATTTCACCCTCGTCAAGACAGACGCACCATTTAGTTCCAAACATGCGGTATTTGACTTCATTTGCAAGCATCACCGGCCCCCCGCGACCAAAAATGATGGCTGGCCACCCCATCACTGTCGCAAACGCGATAAAATAATACAACTGAGGCACATGCACCACGGGAACGTGGTTAGCCTTGTCACCTTTAATGTGGACAGCAATGGTCAACTTCATGTGTGTAATATTGCTGCCAGGATCCCGCACCTAGCACGATGCCACCATTCCAAAACACGAATGCACCGAACGCAACCAACACGAGCAGGTAAGGCACGAATGGTATGAGCAACTCTGGCAATGCAGATGGGGCGCTCACGACCAACTGCACAAAGTCACCTGGAAGTGCGAGTATTGCAGAGACAAGACAAGACGTAAGTAACGTGACTTGCCTGGGCCAGCAGACAAGGCTGGTGGGTCACGTAGTAGCGTATTTCCGCGTCTGAACCGTAGGCGCATAAGCTGGCTAGTGGCGAACGCATACATGACCCATACAATATTAGTTTGGCGGAAAAGACAACTGATGACACCCAGCTAAATGGAAGAAGACATTGAGCGGAAAGAGTATCAGAAAATCAAGGCGGTGAGACGCACCACCGCCGCAGCCAAATGCTGGTGTCGTATTGCAAATACGAGGGTGAGCAGGACGGAAGCAAGACTGGGAACCTCCGTGTAGTACAGAAATCCATAAAACCAGGCGATCGGAAATATGGATAGCACGCATGCTTCTAGACTTGGGGCAAGTAATGGAGATGGTGAACGGCGTTGATGAAACGCAAGGAGGCGTGTGATGAAGAGTGGAAGTAAGACCAAGACGAAGGTCACAGTGAGCCGGAGGGCTGTCAGACTGCATCGAAACGCAAAAATCCGTTGAAGAATAACACTAAGGATATACCTGCAGAGTTGCCTGTCAGACGGCGAAACATGGGCACGAGACATACGGACAGTCCCGGTGGTGTGGTGATCTTTGGGTCCCAGGTCGACCACTCGCCCCTGCAGTATGCCTGGGCTTGCGGGACGTGGAAAGGCTCATCCTATTCATCATCAACATTGTGGCGGTCAGCGGTGAGACTAGCAGACCATGTACGGTTCAACGACCAGACGGCTGAACTCTTTGAGCGAGAATGCTGCGACAGCCCCATAGACGAGGAAGAGAAGCCTGGTCATTGATGTGTTGAGTTCAAGTCACGCACGCGGCCTTATGGCAACTTCCAAGGTCTACCTCGGTGATCGGTATCCCTCCAATCGCCTGTTTCACTCGAAGAGTAGTCCCTTTCAGGCAACCGTAGCTTATTGTCTTGCGTCCATTACCGAACACAATTGAGGCGGATTCTGATCGGCGCTCTCACTAACAATAAGCTCACCCCGACGTTCTCCTGGATGTCCATCACAGTGACCAGCCCCGGCAGCCTGTAGCCCCAGTACACTGTGGCAAGCAGCCCAGTCTTCTAATCGCGACGAGACTGCCTACGGTCCTTCACGGGGGACAGGTTTGCATCACAGGAATGGGAAAATTATTGGAACAGATTGCGAGTAATACAACCCATTATAATCCATTCTGAAGCGAAAATTTGTCCGTTAGAATCCATTATATTCCCATATAACTCCTTGTAACGCTAAGCCCGCACCAGTGATGACTTCATCTGCTACGGCGCCTTTTTGTTTCGCATACTGAACGGCCCGCTTCTCCCAGCTTTTTGTCCTATCGTAAACCTTATCAGACCGGGCTTATTGTCTTCCATGTCGCGATCTCACATTATCTGTCCATTCCGCGGGCCGTTCGCTTCATTCACCATGTCAAAAGGCCATGAAATCTTCGTACACCTCCATCCTTTCTGCCTCACACTCCCCCCTTCCTGACGAACCGCTTTATCCCTTGCCGACGCCATGCGTCCCGGACCCACCAACAACGCGACCAACGTCGTCGGTCTCTCTTCTGTACGCAGGCGAGGTGTGCCAGATGTCCCCCAAGACGTGGACTTTCTGCTGGAACACTTGAACGACCCCAACTTTGATTATAACTCTGATCTGCAGTCGCTCTCAGACTTTAGCACAGAGGTGTTCGATCCTGAGAAGAAGAATATTTCTGAGATTGGTTCCATCCTTCCCTCAGAGTTTGACTCGCAATCTCGCTCCGAGTCTTTCAGGTATTCCGCCGCGTCCAAAACGGGAACCGATGCCTCTGCATTCGAGTACAACGAGTCAGTTCATCACCACCTGTCACTCACCATCTTCTGATTTACTTAGCGAGTCACCTTACGCGGAGGTCCGTGCTGCTGTGACCAGCGTCGATGATCCCACTATGCCTTGCAATACATTCCGCACATGGTTCCTCGGCTTTTTCTTTGCCATAGTCTCCGCCGCGGCCAATCAGGTGCTTTCCATGCGATGTCAGTATTTTCTTTCCCCATTTCCCAAGCAAACTCATATATCGTCTTTAGACCCTGCTGCTTATGTGTCGGGGATCACGATCCAATTACTGGCTTTGCCCTGCGGTAAGGCTCTTGAGCGCGTTCTTCCCACTACCCGCTTCCGCACCTTCGGTTACACCTGGACTCTGAATCCTGGCCCTTTCAACATCAAAGAGCATGTCTTAATCACTGCCATGGCCAATGTAGCCACCACCGGCGCATACACAACCGATGTCGTCGCCACTCAGCGCTTCTTCTACCATCAAACCGTTGGGCTAGGCTACCAACTGTTGCTCGTCATCTCCACGCAGATGATCGGTTTCTCGTTTGGCGGTTACCTCCGTCGTTTCCTTGTATATCCCAGTAGTATGATCTGGCCTGGTGCCCTGGTCAATTCTGCGCTCTTCAACACGCTTCACAGGACGTATGGGAAGCCCGACCATCACATTTCTCGCCACAAGTTCTTCGCCATCGTTATCGTATGCAGCTTTGCATACTATTTTCTGCCCGGTTACCTTTGGACTGGCCTTAGCGTTTTCAACTGGGTGTGCTGGATCGTACCAAGCAACGTTGTCATCAATTCATTATTTGGCACGTCTTCCGGTCTCGGTATGGGCGTTTTCACCTTCGACTGGGCCATGGTGTCCTTCGCTTCCAACCCTCTTATATTACCGGTTCGTTCAATTTCTTTGGATGACATGTTTTATCCCTCATTTTCTTTTCTAGTGGTGGTCAGAGGCAAACGTTGGCGTAGGCTTTGTCCTTTTTTTCTGGATTATTGTACCCATCCTTTACTGTGAGTCGTTCAGTTGCGTTGATTGTTTCTCATGTCCAACCTTGATTTTTTTTACTAGACACGAACAGCTTCTGGGCGAGCTACTTGCCGATTTCAGCATCGATTGCATTCGATAATACGGGTAGTCCCTATGATCCAACTCAAATTATCTCGAACGGCACCTTTGATATCTCCAAGTATGAGACATACTCTCCGGTGTTTCTCACTGCTACGTTAGCCATTGCGTATGGCGTTGCATTCGCTTCATTTGCGGCGCTTTTTGTCCATACATTCTGTGGGTGTGATCATGCGCCCCTGTTCCAGTTTGCTGACGGGTCACTGTCAGTGTGGTACCGCCACGATATCGTCAAGCGCTTCAGAACCAGCCTGGAGGACCAACGTGACGTCCACTCGCGCCTCATGCAAGCATATCCCGAAGTCCCTCGGTGGTGGTATGCGTCGTTGGGAATCGTGATGCTTATCCTTTTGTTCGTTGCGGTTGAGATTTTCCCAACGGAGCTTCCCATCTGGGGTGTCTGCGTTGGGATGCTTTTCTCCGTACTCCTGGCCGTTCCAATTGGCATAATTCAGGCCATCACAAACCAATCGATTCCCATGAATGTCATGGCCGAATTCCTTGCCGGACACCTGCTTCCAGGCAGACCCGTAGCTGTTATGATCTTCAAGGCAATCTCTTTCAATGCGACGAACCAAGGCGTCGGGATTTGCGGTGCCCTGAAGCTCGGCCACTACATGAAGATTCCTCCCCGCCTCATGTTCCTCTCTCAGGTGTTCTCTTCCTTCGTCATGTGTATTGTTGCCACACTCGTGCAACAATGGATGTTTGAAAACGTTGTAGACGTCTGCCAAACTCACCAACCTCAACATTTTTCTTGTCCTTCTACTACTGTATTCGCTACTGCTTCACTACTCTGGGGAGGGATCGGACCACAGAGAATTTTTAGCGTGGGGGCCATGTACAGCCCGTTCTTGTGGTTCTTCGTCATCGGTGCTCTCGCCCCCATCCCTTTCTACTACCTCGCGCGCAGGTACCCACTGTCCTACTGGCGTTACATCAACATCCCCGTGCTCTTTGGTGGGCTCGCTACGATCCCTCCTGCGACTGGTGTCAACTACGCCTCGTGGTTGGTAGTTGGCTTCGTGTTCCAGTGGTTCATGCGCCGGTACCACTTCCGATGGTGGATGCGCTACAACTACCTCCTGGCCGCTGGTCTTGACTGCGGCGTTGCGATTGCGATGTTCATCATCTTCCTCGTCTTGCAGCTGCCCACGGGGAGCTTTACCCTCAACTGGTGGGGCAACACTGTTTGGCAGCAAACGGCCGACGCACTGGGGACGCCGTTCCGCGTGATGCCATCTGGACAGACATTTGGCCCGTCAAAATGGTGATCCCGCAAGGTTTCGAAAAACGAGGGTGCTGTATATGTTTTACTTGCTTACACGGACGCTTTTTTTACGACCGGTGGTCGCGACTTGCACTTTCCCTTGGTGCTTTGGCCCTTATGTTCCAACTACATTCCCATCCTTCTTGCGATCCAAATTACTTTGCATACCATTATTTTCCTTCTCTTTCTTTCGGGATTACGTTGAATAACACCCTGTATGTACCAAGTATTTCCATCAGCACTCGAATGAAATCGCGAGATGCACGAGCAACGCTTTGCCAAATTTGAGTAAGAAAACATCAACTACTCAGGAACACCCCAAATCCTGACCTCTCTCCCGCTCGTAGCCCAAACCTCCTTGCCTTGGTTCCCAAACACGATATCCGACACGTCACTCGTGTCCTCGAAGCGCACCAGTTCCTCCCACGTCTTGTGGGCAAACACGCGGACACCCTCATTGCCAGCGACCCCAAAGAAGTTGGCGCTGTAATCGTACACGACCTTGTTGACCTTGAACGCGTCGCCGAGCGGTATGGACTGCACCATCGTCATTTTTCGGAGGTCCCAGATGGCAACCGAGGACGGGCTGTCAGGTGCCAAGAGATGGTACCCGTTTTCGGAGAAGGAGAGGGTGTGAACAGAAAAGGGAGAGCCCTCGGGCGAGATGGTGGTCGCCACCGTGCCCGAGCGGACGTCGCATATCTGGATCTTGGATGAGGGGGTACCAAGCGCGAGGAGAGCACCATCTGGATGGATCGCCAAGGAGGTGTAGGGCTCGTCGCCGGGCGTGGAGTGGTACACCTGAGAAAAGTTGGAGAGCTCGTGCAAGGAGTAAGTCTTATCGAGGGAGGCGTATGCGACGAGCGTCGACGTGGGGTGGACGACGAGGCCAGTCAAGTCGCTCTTGTGAGTCTTGACCGTGGCTTTGGGCAGATACTCGCCAGAAGCGCTGTCGTGCGACCAGATTTTGGCAATCTTGTCCGCGCCGGCAGACAAGAGCAACACGGGATCGCCGTCTCGTTCCCGGAACGCGACGTGGTTGACTTTTTTGGTGTGTCCCTTGAGGCTGGCAAGCACCTTGTCTGTACTTCTGTCATAGAGTTGTACTATTTTGTCGTTGCCACCGGTCAAAAACTGAGAGGGATTGACGCGTGAGATGGCGATCGAGTTGATGCCAGCGGGAGAGGCTGAGTGGAGGGATGGAATGGTCTGTTTGGCCGTCAACGTTTTGACCTCGGCGGGAGTGGTGTATCCAGCGGGCGCCTTGCGCTTTTTACGCGTGGCAGACAGAGTCTGTTGGGTGCCGTCGATCTGGTCGATGACTTCCTTTGGTAAGGGGGCGGGAGCGGCTTCTTCGGCCATGTCGACGTCTGCACCGTTGGTGGGTGCAGAGGGTATGCCCATACTCGCCTGCACGTTGGCGAGGGCCCTGTACAAGTGTCAGAACACGACACGAAGCACGGGGTGAAGGACATACTCTCGGGCGGCGTCGCGTTCACGGATGAGCCGAGCAACGACACGGCTCGCCGCGTCTTGGGCGTAGAGGGCATAGCTCAGCTCCTGCCTGGTGTTGTTGTGCTGTTGTCGCAGCGCAAACGTCTCCAGAATGAGGGCGTCCCACTCGTTTTGAAGGGTGTGGAGAAGCGCGGGGATGGAGGTCGCTGTGGGCGGTCTTGGGGGCGCCGCCTTTGGGTCTAGGACTGTGTCAGGAGGTGGGCAGAGATGGGGTGGAGGACACGGACTAGCTTTGACGGAGAGAAGGTCGGACTCTTCCAGCTTGTCGCCGGTGAGGGGGTCCGTGCCGTTGTCGTTTATGTACTTGAGGATGAGACGACGGTCGTAGACATGACCAGACTTGGCGGACACGACGGGATCCTGCGGTGGTTCACCAGAGATGTTGCAAAAGAACATGGTTGTTGTCGGTTGTTTACTTGACCTCGTTCTCTTCACTCGCGATGAAGAAACAACAGCTCGTCCTCGCCGTCATCGACTTCCTCAACGAGTCCATTCGAGATGGCACCGTCAGAAACGACGACAGGGAGAGTCTCGAGGTCGCCAGTGCGTCGGTTCGTTCCGCATTTGACCCCCCTCGTTTGACGCTCGCCAGTCCAATGCATCGGCGAGGCCTTTGGCGTAGATCCAGCAGACGACGCCCAGGTACAATCGCTCAGCATCAAACCTGCAAAGCTGCAGTCCATCTTTGATGTCTTTCTCAAGACCAGAGACAAGGTCGCACCCCCATCCGCACCCAAGACCTCCTCCGCAGAGGACAAGACGACCGCAGAGAAGCACAAGCAGTCTGGAAACACCCACATGTCCGCCAAAAGGTACGACGCCGCCATCGACTCGTATTCCAAGGCGATCGACCTCGACCCCACCAATCCCGTCTACTTTTCCAACCGCGCTGCCGCATACTCGAGCAAGGGTGACCACGCAGCCGCCGTCTCAGATTCGGAAAAAGCCATCGACGTCGACCCGGCGTTTGTAAAGGCCTATTCTCGCCTAGGGTACCCCTCCACTCGATCGCGATCGGACTGGCTGCTCACCATCCTTTTGCAGCCACGCGCATTACAGCCTGGGAGACTACAAGGCCGCAGCAGACGCTTTTTCCAAAGGCTCCGAGCTCGATCCCACGAACGAGAACCTCAAATCGGGCCTCAAGAACGCCAAAGATCGTCTGCCCCCCGAGGTTGAGGACGATGGTCCCCCCTCGCTCGTCCCTGAGGAGCCCGTCTCATCAGCGCGTTCCGACGCCCAGCCCAGCTTGGGTGGCCTGGCAGACATGTTTGGCGGAGGGGGTGGCATGCCCAACTTGGCAAACATGATGAACAATCCCATGATGATGCAAATGGCACAGCAATTGATGGCCAACGGTGGTCTGGAAAGACTCATGTCCAATCCGTCCGTGGCAAATATGGTGTGCAGATCTCCGTACCGCGCCGTTCACTGGCTCACACCCATCAGATGAATCGCGTCCAGAATGGGCAAATGCCTTCAATGGATGAGCTCATGTCCGATCCAACAATGAGAGATCTGTATGTCCATTCCCACCTTTGGGACTTTGACTGATCAGACACAGCGCCAGCCGATTTGCAACTGGTAATGGTACTAGATGAATGGGACCTGCTAGCATCTCCAGAGTCTCGGTGGACATACTTCCATCGTTAAAGATATCAATAAGTAGTACATGTTAATTACGACACGAACGGATGCGTGATATGACGAATAGAATAGGTGACTTGCCTACGTATACATATTGAACCCAAGCTAAATAACTGATCGTTTATGATAAACGAAACGTCTGACCAGCATTACGAGGCGAATTCTACGAATTGAAAGAACTCTGAGCAGGGTGAGTAAATGTATCCAAACTGTTTTGAGTTGGACGTTCAGAAGAGGATGCGGTGCCTTGAACGCGCATCTTTTCGGCCAGCTTGCGGCTCAAGGCAGGAGGCACCAAGTCCAACTGTTTGGGAAGGTCCACTGGATGGCCCTGAAAACAGCATGAACCTTGTAGTGTCCGTTCCTGACATCAACACTCACGTGGGTCAAGTGATATCGTAGACCGCTCAGTTGCTTGTATCGGTTAGGGCAGTTTTCGTGCGGACACAGGTACTGCTTCTTTGTCTTGTCCTCCCCTTCGGTCGACGTGGACGCTTCTACGGATGCAGGGACCACAAGGCCGCTGACATAAGATGAGACAAAGCTTGTACTGATGGCATGTTGAAAGTGGGCCTTTGAGCTAGAGCAAACGGGTCGTTGACATCCGTTCCTAGAAACGATCATCACACTCACATTTGGAGATGGTACTGCAGTCCGTTGATGCTCTGATGCATACGTCAACCGAATGAATACGAGATAAAGCGGATGCACACCTTCCAAGATTTACCGCAGCCTTCCAGGCCACACCGGTAGGGTCTATCTCCCCCCGAGTCTTCTGGATGTGCAGTTTTATTGTGATCCGAAAGACCACGCGAGGTACAATAACAGGCACGACTTGATAGCGCATACGAAGGCCAGCAACTCTCGTGGCCACAGGCATAAGGCTTCACAGAAAGACTGTGGTGCATGAGACGCGAACGATCTCGATGATTCATCGACTTACTCGGAGGTGGCTTGCAAATCGGAAGACAAACGCAATGGGGCCTGCGCATCGGGTCGCTTCCTAGGAGTGATCGAGCCAATTTTCCGCTTTGGAGCCGGTTGAAAGGAGGGTGGTTGACAATCCTCAGAGTTGGTGGAGGAGGCATTCGATAACGAGCGTTTCGGATACGGCAGTGGTGCAGCACGGGGTGAGGCAGTCGACCGTTGGACGAGCTGGGAGGGGAGCCGGGGGAAATACGAGTCTGGTGAAGCGCGGGATGGGCCAGGTTCTGGCTGTGTTGTGTTCACGTTGCGTGGCTCGGACTGGAGAGCATATCGTGTTTGAGGCGGGGAGCTCGTTGGTGGGGTTGACGGCTGGACAGCCTGATGGGCTGGGTCTGGGTGCACGTGGCTGTGGTAATAATCGGCATGCTGTTCCCGGCCATGCAGCGTCTCCACAACACGTGCACGAGAAGAAGCGTCGCGGTGATGTGCATAATGATAGCCAGGACGTGATTCGGAGAGGGACAGCGGATCGGGAGGGAGGAGGGAGTGCTGCGGATTGACGTCAATGGGGGGTTCTGGAGAGGCGTGATAGTAAGTGTCAGGATTGTCGAGAAGAGAAGATGAGGTCATCGATGATGGCATGTGGCCTGCCTGTCGGTCAGGGAGCTGTGAGGTTGCAAAATAGGAATCGGCGGAGTTCTGGGCGTGGAGAGAGCTGGCTGGTGTTGCTGGCTGATGTCGGGTGGCGAGTGCAGCATGCGAGATACATTCCTCGTGTGGAAGGGACGTGTAATGATCGACCTGCACAGGATGAGCGGAAGAGGAGTGAACCGGAATAGCGGAAAGACTGCGTTGGAGCTGGTGAAATTGGTGCTGGCGATCATTGTATAGGTTGGGCTGGTGCATGTCGTCCGAGTAGGCAGGCTGAGGTGCAGGCGAGGTGGAGCCCACGGAGAGGGCACAGGCGGACGATGAGGAGTCGTAATCGAATGGAGCAAAGACAGGTGTTGAACTGTTGTCCGGCGGGACGGAAGCAGATACCAGCACGAGGGATTGGCGTCCATCAGAGGCCGTGTTGTCGGCGTCTTTTTCATACGGGACGACATGCTGTTGAGAGGACAATGCAGAGGAGAGTGAGGAAGAGTAATGAAATGAGGGTGGATAATGAAGCTGGTGCTGTGAATCTGAGGCAAAGGTGTCTACACTGCTGCGCGAACCGGGTTCGACCTGGGAGAGGGGATCCCAAAAATCGACCATTGGAAGGGATGACCAGGGATCTGAGAACGGGTCTTGTTGTGCTGGTTTCTCGGTGGGCAGCGCGGTGAGCCGTTTACGCTCGAGGAGCCTCCACCTGGTGCACGGTTGGGGGGATTGACGGAGGAGGGGAGAGAGACGTACCTGTTACGGCAGCCCAAGCCGCTACGCTGGAGCTCCTGGCCGACGCGGCCCCATTTACCGCCCAAGCGAGCGTAGGCATCGAGGAGACGCTCGTCCTCGTCTGGCGTCCAGTCGTCCTTCTTGAGACAAGGATCGAGTGCTTCGCGATAACGCTTTGAGCACGCGTCGTCTGTACGGCCGGGGATGTTCCTGGCGATGACGGCCCATTTGGCGGAGTGGATCCTGTAGAGGTCCAAAAGGAGATTATCTTCGTCCTTTGTCCAGGCTGATTTCTTTACGTTCGGCGATAGTGAATGAAGCCACCGCTATGAAGATAGACGTGAGATCGGGGTGGGTATTGATGAGGGGCTGCTTGCCTTTCTGCAAGCCTTGTTGGACCTGCCTGGTACGGCGAGTGCGACGGCCTTCCAGTTGTCCACCTGTCCGTGTACAGCGACGGCGGCGGCGAGGAGCTGATCTTCGTTGGGAGACCAAGGACGACCGACGGCGCGTTTAGCCATTTGTTTGGAAATGACTTTGTCGGCCGTTTTGGGGGTTGATATAGGTGTGATTACATAAGACAAGCCTTGCCTCGTACCGTCATCATGAACGACAACAGCGACGACGACGCGTTCAACATCGCTGCCATCCCTGCAGCAAAGAGATCACGTGCGACATCGCCCACTAGACACACTCAACCAGCACCGCATGTGCTCCAACAAGTGCGTGGCTTTGGAGGTGACTTGGGCCCAGCTCACGCCCAGCAGGACAACTCACTCGTAACATGTCCAACCGACACGCAGATCAACGTCAACATCCCCTATCATGACATGAATCTCCCCTTGCAGGGGCCCGAGAACCCATTTGCAGATCGGAATCGTTTCCTCAACCAAAACGCGCTCGCAGGCCACGTTGAGGAACAGGCCATGTCTGACCATGCTTTCAAAGCACAGCATCTCACCCATGCCATCCTCGGTTACTCTCTCAACCCCTCAGTAGACCCCTCCGCACCTGCCGTCCTTGGTTCCCTCGACAGCGCCGCTCAAAATAGCTTCGCTTCCATCGACGCCATTCGGCCCACCAACGCCCAGAAAAGAGACCTCAAGCGCAAACGAAAACACAAGGGCAACCTCGACATCGTCGACGGCGATGGCGCTTATGTCGGCCCTTGGGCTCCGTGGGAGGGCGAAGACCAGGCCGCGTTTTTGGACGGCGTCGAGGAGGAGCATGCCCCTCCAGACGACCAGGACGACGATCCAGAACCAGCCGCACCGAAGAAAAAGGCAAAGCCGAAACGCGGAGGCGTGGGCCAAGAAACTTCCGTCTTCCACGGCAAGTCTATGACAGATTACCAGGGCAGGACATACATGCACCCTCCATATGCTGAGGCACCAGGTCTGTCCTCCGAGGCTGGATCCCAAGAGACCTTTATTCCAAAGGCGTGCATACACACGTGGACCGGACATACTCAGGGCGTTTCGGTCATCCGTCTCTTCCCAGACACAGGCCACCTCTTGCTCAGCGGATCAATGGATACAAAGATCAAGGTACATTCCGCGCGGCCTTTTACTTTGCCCGTGTTCACCTCCTGTAGCTGTGGGACGTGTACACACATGGAAACTGTCTTCGCACTTTCCACGGACACGTTCAGGCCGTCAAGGATGTCACGTTCTCCAACGATGGCAGAAAGTTCTTGTCCTGTGCCTATGACCGTCAAATGAAGCTATGGGACACGGAGACTGGACAGTGCCTCAAGCGGTTCAGCAACGGAAAGACTCCCTACGTCATGCGCTTTCACCCTGACGATGACAAACAGCACATCTTTCTCGCGGGCATGTCGGACAAGAAGATCATCCAGGTATGCCACGTGACCACTCATAACTATCTTACTTCACTCGTTCACTAGTACGACATGAACTCGGGCGAGATTACGCAAGAGTACGACCAGCACTTGGGACCCGTCAATACGATCACTTTTGTGGACGATAACAGACGGTTCGTGACAACTTCGGATGACAAGACTATCCGTGCATGGGATTATGATATACCCGTCGTGATCAAGTACATCGCTGAACCACATATGCATTCTATGCCAGCGGTGACGCTCCATCCATCCAGTGCGCATCATATTTGTTTATGTCCGGTCGTTCTGACGTGAATGCGTCTGTGAATACACAGAAAAGTATTTTGCAGCACAGTCACTCGACAACCAGATCTTGGTGTACAGCACCGACAATTTCCGTCAGAACAGGAAGAAAAGGTTCGCGGGTCATTCAGTTGCCGGATATGCCTGCCAGGTGGGCTTTTCCCCAGATGGCAAGTGGATTAGTAGTGGAGACAGCGAGGGAAACGTGGTCTTTTGGGATTGGAAGAGCGGTCGGATAAAGTCGCGGCTCCAAGCGCACAGCAAGGTCGTTATTGCACACGAGTGGCTTCCACACGAAACGGTGAGTGGACAAACACGGAATATGGGCAGTGACTGATCGCCACATGCAGTCCAAAGTGGTCACTGCATCTTGGGATGGCCTGATCAAGCTTTGGGTAAGTCGCACTTGGCTGGAAAGGGAACCCAGCTGACGTTGCTGTGCAGGACTAAATATCATATGTACGACTGATGACCTCTTCCTGCTCCACAATTGTTGGTAGACTAGATGGATTTGTATGCTATGATGGTCGACGTCTCGTGATATGATTAGGGCCGGCTTTCCCGCGTCTTGGTCGCGTTTCTAGTATTTGCGCGTCTCGTACTCGCCGACCGCCATGTCGATGCTCGACGAACCTATTCCCCAAGATGATCTCATGCGCGACAGGACGCGTGTCTTTGAAGAGTTTCTCATCTCAGACTCGCCCGTGTACAACTATAGAGACGACATCGCCCGGTTGTTGCGCACAGAACAAACGCGTCTGATCGTCAATATTGACGATCTCCGCGACTACAACAGAGAATACGCAGACGGCCTTCTCAAACAGCCCGTTGAATTTCTCCCGGCCTTTGACGACGCTTTGCTCAACATCGTCACCCAAGTTCACGATGCCGATAAACATAACCTCCAAGGAAAATCCTATCGTGTAGGCTTTAGTGGCTCCTTTGGCGATCACCATGTCAGCCCACGCACCCTCAGAGCCGAGCACCTCGGAAAGATGATCTCTCTCGAGGGCATCATCACTCGCTGTTCCCTCGTTCGTCCCAAATTACTAAAGTCGGTTCATTATTGTCCCGAGACAAAACTCTTTCATTCACGCGAATACCGCGATGCTACGACTTCTACCTCAAATCTCCCCCCCACCTCTACTGTCACCCCACAACAGGACGACGACGGCCATCCTTTGCAAATGGAGTATGGCCATTGCGTCTTCCGAGACCATCAGCGTATCAGCATCCAAGAGATGCCTGAACGTGCTCCCCCAGGACAACTGCCACGCAGTACGGACATTATTCTGGACGATGACCTCGTCGACAAGTGTAAACCTGGAGATCGCGTTCAGTTAGTCGGTTTTTATCGAAGCGTCGGCGGTGGCTCTAACGGGGCCTTCAAGTGAGTCTTGTTGACATTCGTTTCCGAGTTAGCCCCTCAGGCTTTCCTCAAAGATCCCTTATCCTCGCAAACAATATCAACCTTCTTTCTTCCAAGATAGGCGGTGGAATTGCACAGACTCCACTCACCGATACCGACATCCGGCAAATCAATCAGCTTGGAAAACGACGCGACATTTTCCACTTGCTCTCCCAGTCCCTCGCCCCTTCCATCTTTGGACATGACAAAATCAAAGAGGCTGTTCTCCTCCTCCTCCTCGGTGGTGCGGAGAAGAACCTCCCAAATGGCACGCACATCCGTGGGGACATCAACCTGCTCATGGTCGGCGATCCGTCCACCGCAAAGTCACAACTCTTACGATTCGTCCTTGGCACAGCACCCCTTGCGATTGCCACAACTGGCCGAGGAAGTTCCGGCGTCGGTTTAACTGCCGCTGTCACCACTGACCGAGACACGGGCGAGCGCCGCCTCGAAGCAGGCGCGATGGTTCTCGCAGATCGTGGCGTGGTTTGCATTGACGAGTTTGACAAAATGTCCGACATTGACCGTGTTGCAATACACGAAGTCATGGAACAACAGACAGTCACCATCGCCAAAGCAGGCATCCACACGAGTTTGAATGCGCGTTGTAGCGTGGTCGCTGCTGCTAACCCGATATATGGACAGGTGAGTCACTCGGAAACCTTGCCGACAACTTTTGATACCATTGCAGTACGATATCCATAAAGATCCACATAAAAATATTGCCCTCCCCGACTCGCTTCTCTCGCGTTTTGATCTTCTCTTCATCGTCACGGATGACATCGATGAAGAACGCGACCGCAAGATTGCAGACCACGTTCTTCGGCTCCACCGTTACCTCCCTCCTGGGATTGAGGAAGGAACACCCGTGCACGACAACCTCACTCAGCCATTGGCCATTGAAGGACCTGGTGTTGCACCAATCGAACAGGAGACTGCCGGAGAATCTAGTCCGTTTGAAAAATACGACCCATTACTCCACATCGGTTTCACGGCGGCCAAGTCCCGCACACGAAGAGGCAGACAGGTAAAAATGGAGATCCTAAACATTGCTTTCGTGAAAAAGTACGTTCAGTATGCAAAGAGCAGGCCGGCACCGGTGCTCACGAACGGTGCGGCAAATCATATCGTGAACGTGTATGCGAATCTCCGCAACGAAGAAGAAAATCAAGCGAACAAGAAGAAGGTGGGTTTAATCATGATTGATTTCTAACTGATCAAGACATGGCCCATAGACCGCGCCATTAACCGCTCGTACACTGGAAACCCTGATCCGTCTGTCCACTGCGCATGCAAAAGCCCGACTCTCTGCTAAAGTTGAACAAGACGATGCCAGAGTAGCCGAGGAGATCATGCGGTACGCGCTCTACAAGGAAGTTGCGAAGCGGCGGCGACAGAAGCGCAAAAAGCGCAAGCTCAACCACGGTGGCGCTACGGCAGGCAAGGGCGAGGACGGTTCGCAGGACAGCTCAGAGGAGAGTGACGATGATGGCGACAGTGACGACGGTGACGAACAACCCGAAGCGGTCGCACACGAAAGCATGCCGCAGCCACAGCTGAAACGCACTCAGGCTGCGGAGGCGCAGAGTTCCTTGTGGCAGGATGACAGTCAGGACGTTCAAATGGATGCGATTCCGGTGGCCGCGGCTGGACCTGCTGGGGATAGCGGTGTTCGACCAGAACGGTACAAACTGGTTACCTAAAACTACGGCTAAGCTGATAAAACCTTTCCGCAGGCTTCAAGTATTCCGATCTCGAGTGGCGAATTTGTTTGCCTCACGGTTGCAAGACGAGGAACAGATCTTCCTTGCAGAACTCGTAGAACTAGTCAACTCGGGTTTGCCCACCGACGTTCTATTTGGGACTGCTGAAGCCACTGCGATTTGCCAGGTCATGACGGATGCAGACGAACTTATGATGAGTGAAGGTATCATCTACAAAGTATGAGAATATGTACAGGTGTGGGTAGCAACGTTTCTACTAGTGCTAATATATATACATACCCTCGTTTTACTGTTCCCACAACTCAAGGCGATCGACATGAATTAACCTCGGTAACAATCTTCCGAGGGACGATATACCCAGACGCTTACCGCCGACAATCGTCTCTCAGTCTGAGCACAGTCCTGACTTCATCCACCCCCAGGCCCCCAGACCCAAGCTCCGTCACATTATCTACAAGCTCCTCCCACCCGTCGCTCTTGCCACCCAACACCACGTCTAGCAACTTCCCATGGTTCTGCAGATCCGCTCCGAGCACACGCCCCGCAGCCAACAACCGGCTCCACGGCTGCTCCACCCGCCCACGCGACGTGTTCATCGCTGCCTGCGAGCTCTCGGCCCACAGCTCACACTCACCCCGGACGGCGCGTGCCTGAGCACGCGTCAACCCGTGCCGCGCCGTTCCCGGTCGGAAGAGCACCAGCCGCTGCAGGACGTGCTCCGAGAGTCG
>JBBPTV010000070.1:0-58119 GCA_038094275.1 Tubosaeta brunneosetosa
CTTCAGTCCTGATATATCTGCTATTCTAGAGAGCTGATGTTCTGATTTTCTAAATAGAACTGAAAACACTATGAAAGCTATTAATATGATAGGCTGATTGCCTTCAGTCCTGATATATCTGCTATTCTAAAGAGCTGATGTTATGATCCTCTAATATTAATGAAATAACTGCTGAGCTTAAATTCTGATAATCTTATCCTCTGATATTTCTAACACACTGTGAGACTGAGTTTATGGCTATCTGGAAATGGTAAAAGAGCTAACAGTCTGATGGCCTGCTACTCTGATGTTTTGATGTGTCTGAGCACACTGAGATAACTCATAACCTGCTAAAATTAGACTCTTCCCTTCTGAGATACTTATCATGCTCAAGAGCTTTCAATCTGAGTTTCTGGAAATACTACATGACTTCCTTGCCTGATGACCTATAATTCTGATTTTCTGACATTTCTGATGTACCAACATACTGATACACTGGGTGTCTGGAGGTACTGACAAATATCTAATTCTGCTATACTATTATACTTAGCTTCTTACATTACAAGGAAAGCTGTGAACCTAATGTACTGGTGCTCTGATTTTCTGACATTTCTGATGACACTAACAACATGCTAGGCTGGTGCTATGACTTTTCTGAGATGGTCTGATACTACTGTCATCAATGAAATAACTAGTATACTTAGTGTCTGAGTGGCTTCTGTCAGAAAATTGTCTGTCATCAGTTTTTAGCAAGTATATCAGACTATTCATATGTTTCATTGCTTTAAGAAGGCTTCAGATTTTCCAGAAAAAATGTAACTTTGCTGATGAAGTAATAAGGATGACAATGAGTGGAATGAGCAATTTGTAGCATGCAACTGATGATGCGCATATGAATGATGAGAGAAGAGAAAGTAGCTTATAAGAAAGCTTACATCAGTGATTGATCAGTGGGTGTGGTGTGCATACCACGTACCCCACATCTGTCAATAGCCCAGGTCCTGTACAGGTTGACCCACGGGTGTACTGACCTCGACCCACACCGACCAGTCATGACCCATAACCCGTACCCATATGGCCTGCAGGTGTACCTGGCGGATGCATGGATATCTACCCATCGCAGGCTAGCCTGTATCATGTACTAGCCAGACTCAACATCAAAAAAGATTAACCTATGGATTGTAGTCAGATATGAGCCAAATTCATTGTGTATATCCTCACTGGTAAATTTCACCAAGGACATCATACAACTCTTTGGGGGTGTAAACACCAGAGCCGCGTTGATGGGGCCTCACTAGGTACACCTCCATGCCACCTCACCATTGTCACTGGTGTTGTAGTGGTGGGTGCTTTTGCATCCCCTTGCCGGCTATTGTGCCTGTGTATGTCGTCCTGGGTGGTGGGGTATGCTGCTGTGCTATCACTCTCGTGGTCTCGCAGGTGTTGTGTGGGTTGTTGTGCCCCCCTACTTGTTGTTCTTTTGGTCCATGTACATGAGCATGCTACTGTGCCCCCACCCTTTATCCTGAGTGGAGGTTCTCATCTTCTCGTAGTGGAAACCATGCCGTTGTGTCCCGCTCATCGTCTTATGTGTGTGCATGCACATGCGCAAGACATTGCACCCCCACTCACCATTCTGGTTGGTGGAGGGCACACTGTTGCACTACCCTCCTTATTGTCTGATGGGTGGTGGCCGTGCCATGTGCAGTTGCACCCCTCCCGCCATTGTGGCAGTGGTGATAGCACTGAGCACCATTGTGTCCTGGTGTCGTCCTAGTCGGCAGAAGGCACATTGTTTTGCTGCCCCCACCCTCATTGTCGTTTTGCATAGTGCAGGTAGTGCGCGTGCTTTTGTGCTCCCATGCGTCATCCTGATGGGTCGTGGTTGTGCCATTGCGCTGTGCAGCCTTCCTTGTCGTGCCATCGGTGGTAGACATGATGTGGGCACCGTTTCCATTGTCGTGGTGATTGGTGGGTGGGCTGTTATGTGGCCCCCGCCCTCGTCATTTTGTGGTGGCACATAGGCCGTTGGGGTACTACACATGTCATCCAAGTGGTTTGGTGGTGGTGGGCAAGGTGTTGCACCACCTCATTGTCACTGGCGCACAGTGGTGGTATCATTGCTACTTGTGTGGTCACATTGTTTAGATAGGAATGATTGGTCCTGTGGCTGCATTGTTGTGTACTGTGTCGCCTGACTCAACTTTCCTAGCTTACGAAATATGACACTTTTACATAAGTGCTTACGTACATGGGGGACAACAACCTGAACCCTAAAGGGTCCAGGAAAATCTTACCCACACTCGTCCCCACCTATTACAAAATGGAGAACCTGGTTGTGTCTGGACCAACGACCTTCATGAACAACTTCACATGGAGTCAGTTCATGATCAAAATTCAGGTTGTAGTCACGGCCTATGAACTTCAAGAAATCTTTGAAAAATTTCCTCTGGTTGGCACACCTCTTTGGGATATCTTTTGGAACAGAGTACATGAAATGATGGTAAGTAAAAAGGTGTACACACCCTATGTATTATTCACCTTTTCTATAGAAAGCCATTACAATGCTTGTAGGTGCTGCTACACTGCAGGACATGCAAATCAAGATACCCGAGACTCTACATTTTTTGTCTACTGAAGGCAACAAGTTGCGATGTGATCAAGTAGTGTCAGTGGTGCCACCAACCATGTTTGACAAAGATCTTGTTGTCTGCATGTATCCCCACATTGATCGATGGTAGGCAAACTCTGAGAGCCTCATCAATGACCCTCGTCATCTGGAATGAAAGTACTGTGGGTCTCAGTGGGCGGTGGAAAGCTTAGTACATTGTTGTTCTCTTATACAAATGTTTCTTTCATTGTCTCAGATCATTTACCACCTCTGCCGGATGGTACTCTTGCCTACCTTGCCGAATATTCTGCCGAAAAAGGAAGATGTACAACAAGCATTGAGAGTAGTCTGGCATGCAAAAGGGTTGATCAAATAATTGGTAATGATTGATTTAGAAGACCCTCAACAAATTTTAGAAGAGGTCTGCAAGATCAATGAAAAGCTCATGGAGAGGTATTCAGGGAGGCAAGTGGATATTCATCGCATTTGCTCTCATTTGTGCCAATATCAGGCAGGTAACCAGAATATTGGCACAGGTAGCCGAAAATGATTTCACGTCATGTAGAATACCAATGTTACATGTACCGATTGTGTAACTTGTATAAGTCTTGATTACTTTCTTGGTGTTCTTGTGGTTAGTTGAAGTGGTGTCGATATTTGTCAGTGAGATGAATGTATAATACAACTAATGATACATGTTGCCCTGGATAAGTAACTACTGGACTGATATACCCCCAGGTGGCAGCACCCTGCACCACCTGCAGATACACCCGCACTCACACCAAGGGTACAACCCCAATGTCATACCCATACCCACATCTGGGCAGATATGCCCCAGGGTGCCACACACTACAGCGAAGGTGGCGTCATCACCATGTTTTCCTGGGCGCATGGTTGGGGCCCTCTTGTTGCTGTGGGCACCACATACACTGCCCCATCAACATCGTCGCACGTTCCCCACTCCTTATCATCACCTGGTGGTGGTATGCCATTGTGCAACCCTCATGTGGCAGTAACGGCGTGCTGTTGTGCAGCCCTCGAACACATGCAGATGATGGGTTGTAGGGTGAGCAGAACATGGTGAAGTATCCATTGGACTTGTGCCGCAGTGATGAGGACTTGGAAAGTGACAGGTGGTATGGCTGGTGTGAATAATAGCCAGTGTGTTCTGGTCGGGGTCACTCCCAGTCACAATGGTGCTCAGGCAATGATCCACGACGATCCCTTGGTGTCTCACATTCACCTTGCCACCAGGACTCACATGAATAAGGAGAGCGCAGAGCAGCAGTAGGCATGGCAGAACTGACTGCTTGACAGTTGGAATGCAGGTATGTTTGGAAACCAGGTCTAAGGGGATGAGCATGGAAGGGTGGAGGCTGAGGTGCATGGTGCATGCATAGGATGATTGAAGTATTCCTGGTTGTGTCTAGGCGTAACATGAGCAGCAGGGGCACGTAATTCCTTGGTCAGGACCTGAGGTTGGGGGACAGGGTAGTGCAGTAAAAGGTTCTGGTGACCTGCTGGCCCAGCCACATGCTGAAGAGTCTCATCAGCGCCAAGGGGAGGGCGAACAGCACAATCAGCATCAACATGAAAAAAGTCATAAAGCTACACCAAGGGTTCTTATGCAATTATAGAGGCAATGCTACAGGTTGCACCATGGGAGAACCTGTGGCTGAATTCATCACATCCACTAACTTGGACCTTGATGATGGCGAATTGGAACGCCAATACATAGCTATCCAATCGTCCGTAGGCGAAGGCGCGGCAGACGCAGGTGATAATGTCACAATGGGGGCAAGCGATGGATGTCGATAAGCTAGCATGAACACCATGCCTGCAACCAATGGGGGAGTGAGACAGAGACAGAAGGCGGGCTAGGGTATTGGCATCCAGCTTCAGCATATTGGCAAGACTCAGAAGAATGGGAGGTAGGCTGCATATGGAACGGCACTGGAGATGGGTGTGAAGAAGGCAATTGTTGGCCCACAGGCGATGATAGCCAACGTTTTATAGGATCCACTCATGTACACTTCATGTCTGACTCATCTACACCGGGGTTCAATGCATGTTTGAGCGACCGCCAGGAGGAGATTGGTGACTAGCAGATGCGGAGACTGACCCACGTTGAGATACTGTTAAAGTATCTAAATAGGGGCAGCAATGCCCAACTCAGACTGTGCTGCAAGTACAGAGCACAACTGATATTCACCTAAATAGGGGCAGCAATGCCCAACTAAGGTAGAGTAAATACAACATACTAAGTGATCAAAAGGGATCTCACCTCAGACTGTGCTACAAGTACAGAGCACAACTGAGGTGAGAGGAAGGGAGCGAAAAGAATTAAATAGTGTTGAAGACAAGCGCACGCTTAGCTCCGGATAACTCTGGAGTGGAATAGGTGAAAATAGGCACATCGGATCAGGAAACATGAAAGGCGCAGTAGCGCGTGTTTGGAGGGACTAGGAGTGCCACCAAGTGAACGACACGAGGTATGACTATACTATAATAGGTATAAGTAAGTCCGAAAGCAGTAGAGTGAGAAATGGAAGAGAAGTGGCCGGAGTTAACGTGTATGCAACTCCGGAGTTGTCTGGAGGTCATACTTTGACACTCCCACTCAAGCGCAGTCATAGACCCATGGCCCTTACAAACTTCCAATGTTGCTTGCGAGGCAGTGGCTTAGTGAGGATATCAGCTACCATGTCTCCGGTAGGGACGTACTGCACCACAGCTTCTCCTTTTCTGACCAGGTCATCTCGGACAAAGTGGTATTTCCGTTGGATATGTTCTGTCCAAGCGTGGAATTGCAGGTCCCGGCATAAGATGATTGCGGCCTGGTTGTCACAATGAAGTGTGGTCGGTCCAGTCTGTGGGTGTCTGATTTCTTCAAAAAAGGTCCGAAGCCATGCGAGGTGTTGTCCTGTGTTGCTGAGTCCGATGTACTCCGATTCAGTTGAGGATAGGGCGACCATACTCTGTAGTTTGCTGGACCAGGAGATGGCACCTCGATTGCTTATGAACACATATCCGGAGATGGACCTGGAGTTGTTGGGGTTCTGTGACCATCCGGTGTCTGAGAAACCATGGAAGTCCATGTCCAGTGATACTTCGTTTCCATCGAATCGGAGTTCCATGTCTGTGGTGCCTCGGACATAACGGAGAACGCGTTTTGTGGCACTCCAATGACAGTTTTTGGGGGTGGAGCTAAAACGACTCAGGGTTCTGACGGAATACGCAAGGTCCGGTCGTGTTCCCATCATAAGATACATGAGTGAACCTATCACTGTTAGGTACAACACCTTGATTCCATTGATGACCATCTCTAGTATTGTGGAATCGTCCTCTGGATCATTTGCAGGCAGTGACAGGCCATGAAGCATAGGAGATTGGCATGGAGTGGAGTTGGTCATCCTGGTGCGCTGAAGGACAGTCTGCGCATATTGGGTTTGTGACAAGGAGATGGTACGGAGCTTTCGGTTATGTCGGACTTCAACTCCTAGGATGAATTTTGCTTCTCCAAGGTTGTGCATTTTGAAAGTGGATGATAGTGATGATTTGACGGAGTTCATAAAGCTTCATGTGCTGGTGGCAAGGAGCAGATCGTCGACATATACAACTAGGAAACAGACCTGATTTTATTTTCGGAGGACGTAGAGGCATGTTTCCGCATTTAGTTTGGTAAAGCCGAGTTCTCCTAACTTTTTGTCTAGTATTTTGTTCCATGTTTGGCCTGCCTGCTTAAGTCCATACAACGATCTCCGAAGTCGCCAACAGTATCCGGGTTGGATGGGTACTCCTTCCGGAGGTAGGAGGTACAGTTCCTCTTCCAGTTCTCCGTTTAGGTACGTGGTGGAGACATCCATTTGGTCCAACTCCAGATTGTATTTTGCAGCCAGGGCTACAATGGTCTGTACAGAGTCAAGGTTTGCGACCGGAGCGAATACCTCTTTATAGTCTACGCCTTCCTTTTGGGTGAAACCCCACGTAACAATCCAGACTTTGTATCAGTCATGTCTCCATTTTCATTGTGTTTGATCTGGAAAACAGGCTTGGAGGTAATCAGAGTTACTCCAGTGGGGAGTGGAACCATTTCATATACATGGTTCACGTTAAGGCTGAGGAGCTTTTCCTCCACCGCGGATCTCCATTTGTCTGCATCTGGACATTGGTAGGCTTCTTTTATGGTCTTTGGGAGGTTTTCTTCCATAGGTCTGTGGGCGATCCTAGCAAAGATGTGATCGTGGAGTTGATTGGAGCTGCAAAAGGCCCTGGGCACATCGGGAGTTTCATCAAAGATTTCTTCATCAGACTCTGTAGGTTCCAGAGTGTCTTCGATCTCAGCCTCTTCAGCAGAGTCTTCATGGCCCCCCTGTTTCTGTTGTACTTCCTCGTCTAAGGTGCATTGATAGTCCTGGTTTCTGTTTGCAGGTTTTCGCGCACAGCTTCCCCTATGAATTCCTCCAACCATCTGTGCGGGAGGATGTACTGGAGTTTGTGACGGAGTTGGTTTAGGAGTTGGAGGTTGGAGGTGGAGTTGGCTAAGCTTGTCCGCTAGGTCGAGGACTTCATCTGGGTCATGAATGTCTCCCACTGAAGTTGGAGGAGGTGTTGTGGCTTGCTTGTCGTCCTCCTCATCTAGAGTTGTTTCAGATGTCCATACTGGATGGGTGTTGAGTCCCTCCCACTGATCCTCGGATGCACAAGTCCAAGAAGTAGCTTCGGAGTCGGAGATGGTGTTGGTTTCATCAAAAGTGACATGTTGACTGGAGATGATGGTCCTATGCTCTAGGTCTAAAAGTTTGTATGCTTGTTGTCCATGTGTGTAGCCAAGCATGACACACTTTTGTCCATGGGCTCAGAATTTTCCTTTTCGCTGCTCTTTTGGGATTAAGGCATATCCAATGCATCCAAAAGGTCGGAATAGAGTGGAGTTGACTGGTCGCTTGAATATTGCGTGGTATGGTGTGTCTCCGTTCAAGGCAGAGGTCGGACTCCGGGCGGAGATGTACACGGCAGTGGACATGGTATCTGTCCAAAAGGACTTTGGAAGTTTTAAGTCCTTGAGCATGGAGTTTGCGAGGAGTGATAGCGTTTGGTTCATGTGTTTGGCCAGTCCGTTTTGTTCCGGAGTGTATGGTGCGGAGGTTTCTAGGAATGTACCTTCACTCCTGAGTACGTCTTTGAAGTCTTTATTTGTGTACTCGCTCCCCCCATCACTTTGGATAAACTGAACGTGTAGGTCTGAAAAGCATTCTGTGGTGATTTCCGTGTGGAGGAAGTTTTGGACATCGGACTTCCAACAGAGGTAGATGTCACGGACATCACTTTTGTGCTTGAGGAAATAGATCCATGGGAATCAACTGTAGTCATCAATGATTAGGAGCCAGTACCTGTAGCCCTCACGAGATTTCGGGGATATCAGACCTCCGATGTCTGTGTGTACCATTTGCAGAGGAGCTGAGGTGTGTGGGTGCTCATGCGATTTGAAGGGTAGTTTCTTTAGTTTCCCAATGGTATAGGGTTCACAGAACTCCAGTGTTCCGGTGAGTTTGTCAATCCCCCGCAATTGACCTTTTCATACCATTGTTTGAATTTGCGGTACGGTTATGTGTCCTAATCGGTGGTGCAAAGTGTTTATGTCGACGGAGATTAGGCTGGAATCTGGAGTACATATTGGAGTTACTACGGCATGATATAGTCCATTCTTGTGATGTCCAATCATGACAGTGCGACGTCCTTTCCTTATGGAGCAGGAGTTTGACATCCCTGGGAATGATGTGCAGAATCCTAATTTTGACAGTTTGGGTACGAAGATCAAAGACAATGCAAACTCCAGTACATGTAGGACATCGCTGAGGGTGATCTCATAGTAGTGTTTGTTGATAGTCAAGTGGAGGATTACTGTTCCTATTCCAATTGTGTGTACAACAGAGTTATCACTGAATTGAACTGGATGTGCAGGGGAGAGTTCAGAGTATGTGGAGAACCAATCTCGATGAGGTACAATGTGTGATGTTGCTCCGGAGTTCATAATAATGGTCTCCTCCAGCGAATTCTTGGGATCGGACGAGACATAGGCCTGAATGTGTTTGTATAAGGCATGATCTACATGAGCACTAGCTATGTTTGTCTTGTCCGGTGGTTTAGTGTCTGGATTGGGATCTCCTTCCACTGCATTCGCTTTCTCCTTTTTGTACTTCTCCTTTAGCTCCTGTGGCCACCACTTCAAACTCTGGCATTCCTCCATACCATGTCCATTTGTTTGGTGGTATTCGCAGTACTTCACATTCTTCTTCTTTCGCTCTCCTTTGGCATTGACAGAGTGAGCAGAGTTGATTTTCACAGAGAGTTTTAGCCTTGTGTTTTTGGAGAGAATGCAGGTTTTGATGGAGTTGAAAGTGAGCTTGCTTTCATCGATGGTGTTGATGACTGACAACACAAAGGTGCTCCACTCAGGGGTTTTAGGGAGTGAATGGAGAAGGATGAATGTGAGAATTTTGGGGTCGACGATGTACTTCATTCCCGCTAGTCGAGTCTCTAGTGTGCGAATGGATGCGATGTGCTCAGAGATGTCGGATTTTCCGTCCCACTCTGATGTGAACAGTTGGCAATAGGAGTGGTAAGCAGAGGGGAGATCTGACTTTTGGTAAAGTTCTAGGAATGCATTGTACAAGTCTTTGGCGGAGGTATAGGATTCCGTCTGGAGAAGGATGGTGTCGCAGATATGATCCTGGATAATACTGTGTGCCTTTTCATCTCGCTTGATCCATTTTCGGACTTCATCTCCTGAGCTAATCATGGCAGAGGTGGAGCTTTGGGGCTTTATGGAGATGGAGGTACCAGTGGCTGGGCAGATATCTGTGCCGAGTATGACTTCGAGGACCTTTTCTCTGCGGAGTTTGGCAGAGATGCATAGTTTCCATACTTGGAAATTTTCAGGCCTGAGTAGAGTGGGGCATTCCATGATCGAGGAGTTTTTAGAGGGCATCAGAGATGTGGTAACAATTACACTGTGTAAGCAGAGTTGTGCGAGGTCATGGAGTTTTGTGCTAGTGTGTGCTAGCAGGGCTCATAACCTGTTAAAGTATCTAGCACACTTGAGTTCTGAGAGGAGCATGAGGATGCTGATATGGCCACCAAAATCTTTGAAGACAATGCTGCAATCATTGCGGAAGTCCAGTGGTGAGAGAGAGTATGGAGTGGAGAAGTGGGGAATGTGGAGAATGTGGATTGCGATGCTGAGGATAGCGATGATGAGCCAGTTCAGATGGTGACTACTGAACTCATTGTGCTCACTAAGAAACTTGAGGCAGGGCATGTCTCAAGGGTAGGTGCAGACACTTCCCTTAAGTTTCTTCACCAGGTTTGTGCATTCCAGGCTGAGCTTTATCATGAACAAACAAGAAATGCGAAGCAGATTGTGTTAGATACGGCGTAGTTCCGCTTAGTACTACATGCTAATTAAGTTGACTCCTATTGACCGTGGGATTTCTTTTCTATTGTATACATCTCAAAATGTATGGGGATTGAGCCGCTCCTGCAGGTATACATTATGAGAAAGTCAACTGTTTTCCTGATTGAAAGTGAAGCATATTTCACCATGCTCCACAAACTCTGAACTTCGGATTACATCAGACTCTCAGCCCCTGGTCTGCCATCAACCTTGCATGTCTACCAAAGCTAGCGAACCATGGGTTGCAATAGTTTTACCCTCTCCCAAAAATCCAATACCAGAGACTCGGACAGGTCAGATGTTGCAAAGTCAGATCTATTATCACTGGGCGAGAATATGTGAGATTCTAGGATATGACTACGGCAAAGAGTCAAGGCAGGTAAAGAAAGGGCTATTGGCAGAAGTGGTTAGTTGCTGTGTGGGTCCACATCCACATGACAATAATTCATACCTCTTAGTTGGCCACAATGTATTACGTCCAAAACCGATCTGATCTCAGGATGCCCTGCATTGTGCTGAGTGCACTTGCACAGCTCTATCATAAGACCGACGATGAGATAGATTTGGTAGCCTTCGAGCATGTCTCATGTGGTGACCTGCTTATTGAGATGGTTAACTGGCGAATTGCATTTGATCTTACTCGGGAAATCAAGTATGTAGTGGAGGCCGAAATTCAAGAATATCGCTCGAGGCTTGGTAGCTCCCAGACTCATTGGTGGCTGAAGATGGCTCTTTCAGAAAGCAGAACGTTCTACAAGGCAGTTGACTGGTCAAACGGTAAGTACCTGAATCCGGGCATCAAGTGTTAGCTAATGATCTCAGTCCCCACAACTACAAACCTGCCAATATTTGTGCCCACCGCATTATTGGACAGTGTCTCAAAGCCATCTATCCCCACTTCAGAATCGGTTTTGGCAGACCTAGTTCTCCATTTGGAGGTGATGAAACAAGCAAACATAGAAGTTGGGGGTCAACTCCGGCAAATGGGTAGTCTCCTCGTCAGCAAACAGCTGAGGTTGAACGAAGTCCTAATGGAGCTAGAGAGGCAGGATATAGAGCATACGCGTATACTTCAAAGCCTTTTCTTGCTAGAGAAATCTGTTGATTTAATGGAGGAACACCAAAAAATACAGTGTCAGGGGTTCCAAACATTGCAGAGGCAATAGTGTAGGAGGTTCCATGGGCCTTGTCTGCTTAGGTAAACTTCGCTATTTCATACAAGCAATATGATAAGTAGTCTCGCCAAAGTTGATCAATGCTGGTTTGTTTGCCCCACAATATTTGTGGTGCCCTTATAACAAGGAGATCTCATTTCCAGTATCGGGTAGAGCCAAGCAAGCGCTGAGTGCTGTATGTGCATTAATACAAAACCTTTCATGGGAACGAGCTGGGAAGGTGCACTCAATATAAAATGTGCTGTATCATGAGTCGTCATAGAGAAAGGCCAAATTGATATAAAGTGTGACAATAGACAAATCACTAATGCTACATGAGGGGTTCGCCGAATATGTCAATGCTACCAATTGATAAAGGTAACTTGTCTAAAATGAATTTCAGTGCTTTGGAGTTAGCAATAACATCGGAATGGTTCTTAGAAGTCTGGCATAATTAGTGTGAATGACAGGTGAGCCAGCTATGATGGAAGTTGGTGATCCTTAGAATAGCCGACAATTGTGCTTAATGGTTGATCCCTCTCGCCAACTGGCTAACGTCCATCTATCAGTGGTTCTCCAACTGGCTCATGACATCATTCCATCTCACACCAACTGGCCGGTCAACCAGGGAAGGCTTTTGGCACATTTTACCACCTTGCCAATATGGACCAGCGGTTCACTGGTAGGCCCATGCCCTTCAACCGAACTCTGGCCAACTGGATGATGTGCATCTGTCAGCAGTGTCTACCTGTCAGCGGTTCTCCGACGGGCCTGTGACATTATACCCATCTCACACCGGCTGGCTGATTCATCAGTGGGGAGGTACTCACACATCTCACCGCCTGGCCAATGTGTACCAGCAGTTAACTGGCCAGCCCATGCTAATTTATAGCTCTCTGGCTGATGGCAGACTGGCCCATGAGATTATGCGCATGTCATGCTGACTGGCCAATTAACCAGCTATAATTTCCCCCACAACTTGCCACCTAGCCGATACGCAGGGCTGGTTCATCAACTGGCCAATGCCATTTTTTGACTTATGGCTGACTGGACAGTGTGTGACTGTCAGCTGCTCTCTGACTTGCCAAATTCATGATGCCAATGTCACACTAACAGGCCGATTAACTAGTGATGGGAGTTCTCACACATCTCGCTGCCCGGCCAGTGTGCACCACTGGTTCACTGACTGGCCTATGCCATCTCTGGCAGATGGGATGATGTGCACCTCTCCGTGGTTCTCTGACCTGCCTACAAAGTTTTTAAATCTACATGTCACACTGACTGGCCCATATGCGCTGGTCAGATGTCAACCGAGTGGCCCACGATGTCTGGCAGTGCCCATCTGACACCAATTGGCCAATCTCCAACCATGGTCAACTGGCCAGTCTACTCTGCCACACCAGTCCTTTATTTCATGGTTTAGACTACCCTCAAGTTTGAAGTTTTTGAAGTTTTGCATGCAGTCTGGCCATACACCCCGCCTACAGTCTGAACAACACACTCATCTCCCTGCTTCGCTGACGCCATCCAAGATACAATTGTTTAGCATGTGGATGACCACTGGTGAGATGTGGCGGCCAAGGCATGAAATTAATTGCCCCCAGCTGGTCAATACTATATAATGTAATATGCTCAAAAGTCTCACCGAAATCAACAATGTTGAGAAACGCACTTCACCAAACAAGTGCATTTTTTGAAGTCCTATATAGAGATCTTTGTGTCTATGCTCTCATATTCTACCCAACCCTCAAGAGGGAGTGAGTAAAACCTATGCATACTCTCCCTCATGTAATAAGCATAGCATATTTGTTTACCTTTTGCCAAGCTGACCCCATTTCGAACTAGCTTTCTGCTCATGAAGCAAACTGAACCCGAGTTGTAGAGAAGGCGCAGTCCAAATGTGCCCAATTCCAAAATCGCCTCATCGTACTCGCTGATGGTGAGCATGAGATCATACCAGCAAATGTTGGTCTTTGGATCTTGGTGTAATGGCGTCTCCCTGTTGACAATAAGGGTAATTGCAGTGAAGACTGAATACCATGACTTCAGGGTTTTGTGCAGATGAAGAACTTCGCCGTCCTCCTTGAGTGTCTCCATAACTTGACACCCGGCCAAATATAGTTCTGGATGAACAATAGCCTGCAGTATGGAAGCCTGTGGAAGGATGTGAATCGGCCAGTCAGTGAACCATTTACTATTGGCCGATTCTATGAATGATGGACTTCTGACAAATGCTGGCCGACCTGACATTAAAACTAATGACACTGGATTGGCCGGCATTGGCTAGACTGTCATATTTGGGGAAATGACACATTGGCTGGCCAGCAATTCACACAATTTGTTACTGCATAGGGTCGAAAAAGATGAGGAAGTCACCACACCCCCTCCAGCTTCAGTGGGAGACATTCACAACCCAGATGAAGTTCTTGATCTAGCAGACAAGCTCAGCCAACTCTGCCTCCAACCTCTAACTTCTGAACCAACTCCATCACAAACTCTGGATCCTCCTGCACAGATGGTCGGAGGAGTTCACAGGGGGAGCTGTGTATGAAAACCTGCAAAAAAAAACCAGGATTACCAACACACCTTAGATGAGGAAGTACAACAGAAATGGGGGGTAATGAAGACTCTACTGAAGAAGCTGAGATTGAAGACACACTGGAACCTATGAAGTCCAATGAAGAAACCTCTCATGAAACTCCCAATGTGCCCAGAGCCTTCTGCAGCTCTGATCAACTCCATGATTACATCTTCACTGGAATTTCCAATAAACCTATGGAAGAAAACCTTCCAAAGACCATAAAAGAAGCCTACAAACATACAGATGCAGATAAATGGAGATCTGCAGTGGAGGAAGAGCTCCTCAGCCTCAATGCTAACCATATATATGAAACAGTTCCGCTCCCCACCAGAGTAACTCTGATCACCTCCAAGCCTGTTTTCCAGATCAAACACAATGAGAATTGAGACATGAACTGATATAAAGTCTGGATCATTGTGTGGTGCTTCATTCAAAAGGAAGGCATAGATTATTGCTCCAGTCATAAACCTTGACTCCATATGGACCATCATGGCCCTGGCAGCAAAATATAATCTGGAGTTGGACCAAATGGACATCCCTACTGCACACTTAAACAGAGAACTAGAAGAAGAGCTGTACCTTCTTCCTCCAGAGGGAGTACCCATTTAGCCCAGATATTGTTGGTGACTTTAGAGATTGTTGTATGGACTCAAACAGGCAGGCTGGACATGAAACAAAACCCTGGACAAGAAATTAGGAGAACTTGGCTTCACAAAGCTAAATGTGGAGACATGTCTCTACATTCTCCGGAAGCAAAATCAGGTCTGTTTTCTTGTAGTATATGTTGACGATCTACTCCCCACTGCCAGCATATGGAGTTTCATGAACTCCATAAAATTGTCATTATTGTCCACTTTTAAAATGCATGACCTTGGAGAAGCCAAGTTCATCTTAGGTGTTGAAGTCCAACGCAACCAAAAGCTTCACACCATATCCTTATTGCAAACTCAGTACATGTAAACTGTTCTCCAGCAGACTGGAATGGCAAACTCCACTTCATGCCAATCACCTATGCTTCACAGCCTATCAATATCAGCAAATGATCTGGAGCACAACTCCACAGTATTGGAGATGATCATTGACAGAACTAAGGTGTCATATCTAACAGTCATAGGTTCACTCATGTACCTCATGATGGGAACACAACCAGACCTCACATACTCCATTGGGACCCTCAGCCGCTTCAACTCCACTTCCAAAAGGTGTCATTGGAATGCTGCAAAATGTGTACTTTGCTATGTCCAAGGTACCATACACATGGAGCTCCAGTTTGATGGAAACAAAGTGTCATTGGACATGGATTTTCACAGTTTTTCAGATGCTGGATGGTCGCAAGACCCAGACAACACCAGGTCCATTTCTGGATATGTCTTTATTAGCAACTGTGGTGCCATCTCCTGGTCCAGCAAACTGCAAAGCATGGTCACTCTGTCTTCTACCAAATCAGAGTACATTGGACTTAGCAACACTGGACAACACCTTGCATGGCTTCAGACTTTCTTTGAGGAGATTGGACATCCACAAACTGGACCAACCACACTTCATTGCAATAATCAAGCTGCTATCATCCTATGCCAGGATTCACAGTTCCACACTTGGACAAAGCACATCCAATGGAAGTACCATTTTGTTCAGGATGACTTGGTTCACAAGGGGGAGGCCATGGTTTAGTATGTCCCTACTAGAGATATGGTAGCTGACATTCTTACAAAACCCCTACCTCATGAATAACATTGGAAATTTGTGAGGGCTATGGGCCTATGGCTGTGCTCAAATGGAAGTGTCAAAGTATAACTCCAGACATTCCCGGAGATCATACAGAGACCAACTCTGGTTACTTTTCACTGGTTTTTCATCCTACCTCTTTCAGACTTACTTATACCTATTAAAGTATAGTCATACCTCGTGTCAATCGCTTGGTGGAGCTCCTACTCCCTCTGAACATGTGCTGCTACACTCTTTGTTATTTCCCAAAGCAGCACACCTAGTTTCACCTATTCTGTTCCAGAGTTTTCCGGATTTTAGCAAGTGCGTATCCTTGTCACTATTTAACCCTTCTGACTTCTTCATCTCACCTCAGTTGTGCTCAGTACTTGTGGCACATTCTGAGGTGAGACACTACTTAATTCTTAGTACCTTGCATTTACTTTACTTTAGTTGGGCATTGCTGCCCATATTTAGGTGAATATTAGTTTGCTCAGTACTTGTGGCACATTCTGAGTTGGGCATTGCTGCCCCTATTTAGACACTTTAACAAAAGGCATTGCTTCTTCCATGGCTTGGAGCACATGAAGGACCAATGGATCAGATGAGGACAAGGACTGGATGTAGTCAAAGAGTTTGGTATTGAGGGCATTGATGATGCCTAGGTCAGGAAGAATGGCTGCATCAGTATTGTGAAGGGCAGTGTTAATGGAATCTTTTCAGGAAAGGGTGCTGGCTGGGCCCATCTGGGTTCTAGGGGTTGTAATGCTAAACGTACCGCAAGGGACGTTCGACTCAACTCTGAAGAGGCGGACGCTCATGAAGAGGTACCACAGCATCTCTTCTAGCTAGTTGAGTATAAACCAATGAGCGTAAACGAGGACAAAGGTTACAATGAAAGTCGTAAGCTGAGGACGAGGACAATGGACATTAGTTAAAGTCAAGGATGAAGAATACAATGAAGATCATAGACAGAGGATGAGGGAGGTTGACAAGGGTCGACAGTGACAAAGAAGACTCAGAGGACTCGAGAATCACTCAAGGACAGGAGATTGATATGTCGTATAATGTAAAATCAGTGTAAGGAATAGAAGTACAGGATGATTGGTATATAAGCATTCCTATCGTGGGAGAATGGAATACTATGGAATGTGATGGAATAAGGGAACACATCGCCGTTGTGAGAGAAACGGCTGTGGAGCTAATTGTCCAATCAAAAGAAGTTTACATAAGTGAGACGATGTGAACGATGGAAATTAGAGAGAACAAGGTGAACAATGGAAACAAGAAGGAGCAAGACGAGAGAAAGAAAAATCATAACATTACCCCCTTTGTACAATTGAAGTACAAGCTCAATTTTGTTCTTCATAGACACCAGCGACCTCCTCAGAAAAGAGTCCAGACATGTACATGGCATAAGGACAGTCATCAGCAATATGACCAGGTTCCATGCAGAGGGTGCAAAGTCAGTTAGGATAGAGATGTGGACCATGACCCCAATGATTGCAGAAGTCGCAGAAGGACCGAAGACAATGGATAGCAAGGTGACCAGGAGTGGGAGTGTGGCAACGAGGACAACGGAATTGGGGGCAATCGACTCGGTAATGACCCGTGCGGTGACAGTAAAAACACACGGTGGATGGGGTAGCTTCTTGGCGATAGAACCAAGACTCTAGTATTTGAGTGGGGGAGTCGAGTACAGTTCGTCCATCGGCTAGACGTCGGTAGAGAGCATGAACTCGCATTTGGGCTTCATGGTCAACAATGGTAGATCCATCAGCGACAGTGGCGCCATCTAAGGCGTCGGTTATCATTGTCAAAGTGGAGGGACTCAGAGAGGATTCAGGAGGCAGAGGAGGAATGTCCCAGTACATTGGTCCAATGTAGACAGTGTCAGAGTTTGACGATGAAGAGGATGGAGGTGGAGAGGACAAACGGTTAATCAGGGTGAGAGAAGACAACTCAGTGGGAGAAGGGGGAGCTGGAACGGGAAGAGGAGATTCCTCAACAGGTGATTGGGTAGATTGACCACCATCTGGACAAGAGGTAATGTTTTTGAGGTAAAAGTCTCGTTCCTGTGTAGTCAAGGAGGAAAATATAGGACGAAAGATGGGAAGAATGATCCGAACAGGGAGTCTAGGTACTAGACTGGCAAAACGGTTTAGTACTAACAGGTCAAGGACCCATTCAGACAGCTGCCTGATAGCAACACGAAGGGGAACTCCAAAAGAAGCAGGCAGATTTTGTGGAGCGGAGTGAAAATGAAGATTTTGAATGCGCCCCATGGTATGAAACAACCCAATAAGATGATGTAAAGTGTCATCGTTTCAATACAAAGGGTCCTCTTGAATGATTCGCCAGAGAGCGGGATCAGCGAGGATAGCTGAATAGAGAATGGGGAAGACATGAGGCGGAACTAAAGAAGGTTGCACAGGATAAGAGCGTAAAGGTGATGGGTCCGAAGTAGTAGAGGAATGAGATTGAAAAGTAATAGACATAGGAGGAAATGAAGCTAAATGTATAAGGATGGCTTTGTTTGATTTCGAAAGGAAATATAATCGAGCTAACAATGAGGCCACTGCAAAAGAGGAAACAGGGAGAGAAACAGAATGATGAATGTGTCGCCAGAGGATCAGTTACTAGGTAGCAGTGCACAGCAACTTGCTAAGACTTTCACTGATTCGGGCCGAGTGCGAGTGAGTGAGGAGTGGGATGTGCGAGAGGGAGAGGTAAGCTACTTCAGGAAGTGGGAGCATTTATAAGTGGAAAGGATCTTGGGAGTGTGACAGAGATTTTCTTCAGGTTTCCATGTAGCTTCGGACCAAGAGTATCCCTTTCATGTGGTCAGGTACTGATGGTTGCCAGGGTGGCCTTTGTGCGATAGGATAGCTTCCACTTCGAATTCTTCTTTGTCATCTATTACCTCCAGAGGCGGTTCAGAGAAGGAGGGACCATGTGCTTCGGTTTGTTTGAACGGGAATAGAAGGGAAGTGTGGAATGTGTCATGGATTTTCCAGGAGGGGGGTAACCTGAGGTGATAAACAAGGGGAGAAATGTCTTGGGAGATTTCAAAAGGTCCATGGCGTTTGGGAGCGAGTTTTCTAGAGGGGTAGGGAATGCGAAGGTTGGTGGCTTCTAACCATACTTTGTCTCCAACTTTCCAGGGGGAGAACGTGTGGGTGGAGTGGTGAGTCATCGCCATACGGGCAGAGTCATGTGCTGTGAGGGCTTCTTCTCGTGCCTTGGACAGGGTGATCAATCTATCAGACAGAGCAGGAATGAATGTTTTACCCAGGGCAGGGAATGATCAGGGTTTGTATCCAAGGAGGAGAGAGAACGGAGATGACTTAGTGGAACTATGGGGAACAGAGTTGTGATGGAATTCAGTGGTAGTGAGGAATTCCGACCAGGAGTGGGGATTGTTGGTGCAAAAGATATGGAGGTAGGTCTCGAGTTCTTGGTTCGTACATTCAGTTTGGCCATCGGTCTGGGGGTGGTATGCGGTGGAGAGTCGAATGTCATATTGGAGGAGGCGGGCGAGTTCTAGGGCAGACACGGAGGCAAACTGTGGGCCACGATCTGAGATGATGGAATCGTAGAGGCCAAAGGGTTTGAATATGTTATCGAAGAAGAGTTTGGTGACTTCCGCCACATCAATGGTTTTGTTACAAGGGATGAAAATTACCCCCTTTGTAAGGCCATGGTCGACCACGACCATAATGGAGTTGAAACCAGAGGACAATGGGAGATCTGTGATAAGATTGATGGAGATCTGCCAGAAAGGCAAAGATGATGACGATGGGATTGGGTTGAGAGGGACGACGGTGGGGTGAGTGTTGACCTTGGATTGCTGACATATGGCACGGCCAGTGACAAAGTTTTTAACAAAAGTACCAAGTCCAGGCCACCAAAAATCTCATTCTAGGATGGCTTTCATGCAGAATTGACTGGCATGTCCAGTGGTGGGAGACAAGTGAATACTGTGGAGGAGTGTGGAGCGGGACGATGGTGGGACATATAAGCGACCTTTGTAGAAGAGGTGGCCGTTATCAAACGACCAGTCTTGGAGTGAGAAACGAGGAAATAACAGTGTTGCTTCTTCCATGGCTTTGAGCACACAAAGGACTAGTGGGTTGGACAAGGACGAGGATCGGATGTGGTTGAGGAGTGCAAGGTCGAGGGCATTGATTATAACTGGGTCTGGGAGGATAGATGTGTTGGCGTTGTCGAGAGAGGTGTCAATGGAGTCTTTTTGGGAAAGGGCATCAGCTGGGCCCATCTGGGTTCCAGGGGTTACTTTCCAGACAAGGTTGAAGTCGAGGAGGAAAAGGAACCAGCGGGCTTGGCGACGAGAGAGTTTGTGAGGGTCTTTGATGAAGGAGAGGTTCTTGTGGTCAGTGATAATTGTGACAGGGTGCAAGGTTCCGAGGAGGTATTGTCGCCACTCCTCTAGAGCGAGGATGACAGCCAAGAGTTCATGGTCATAGATGTTGTAGTTGCTTTCAGCAGGGGAGAAGGTCTTGGAAAAGTAGGTGCAGGGATGGAGGTCATCGTTGACATCAGCCTGGAGGAGGACAGCTCCCAAGGCGATCAAAGAGGCATCAGTCATGATGGAAAAAGGACGAGATGTGTCAGGAAGAGTGAGGACTGGGGCAGAACAGAACTGGGTAATGAGCGTACGGAATGCAGTTTCTTGGAGGGAAGTCCATAACCAGGGTTCGTTTTTGCAAGTGAGTAGGACAAGGGGAGCGATGATGTTAGAGAAGTTGGGAGTGAACTTCCGATAGAAGTTAGCGAAACCAAGGAAACTGCAGATTCCTTTGACGGATGTGGGAGGTTTCCAGTCTTTGATGGCAGCGAGTTTGACAGGATCCATCTTGAGGCGTCCTTGACCGATGATCATGCCGAGGTATTCCATTTGAGGGGTGTCGAAGGAGCATTTGGAGATCTTGAGTGAAAGGCCGTGTTCCCTGAGTCGTTGTAAGACTCGACGTGTGCGATCATGGTGAAGTTCGATGTCGTCTTTCGTATGGATGCCAAGGTCGTCCATGTAGATTTTCAACCAACATTCCACAAGCATATCCGCAAAGATATGGTTCATGAAAGCTTGGAATGTGGGTGGAGCATTGTTGAAGCCAAAGAACATTACTGTGGGTTCAAAAAGTCCGAGTGGGGTGATGAATGCCGCTTTCCATTGGTCCTCCTCGCGAATCTGAATGTTATTGTATCCCCAGTGTATGTCAAACTTGGTGAATATGGTTGAATCCTTCATGTCGTCGACGAGATCAGAGATGAGAGGAAGGGGATACATGTTTCGGATAGTGAACGAGTTGAGATAGCAATAGTCTTGACAGGGGCGAAGAGAACTGTCTTTCTTCGGAACGAAGAAGAAAGGGGATGCTTGTGGGGATTTGGATGGGACAATGTGACCAGTTTTCAAATGTTCTTCGACAAAGAGATGGCATGCCTCTTTTTCAGTGGGGTTTAACGAGTAGACTTTGGCAATTTTCGGGACGAATGTGGGTTTGAGTTCAATGGTGTGATCATAGGGTTGGTGGGGAGGCAGGGTGGCAAAGGTTTTCTCAGAGAACACGTCTTCATAGTCTTGGCACCAGGATGGGATTTCATGTTCTTGTTTGGTCGTTTGTTGGGCCAGTTGGGTTGAAAGGGTTACCTTGTTGATCTCATTCCGGGGCAGACTCTCACAAAGAGGTACCACAGCATCCTGGAATGGAGTTTCTGGGTCGATACTTACCATACCATTGATCCAATCGATGGTAGGGTTCCATTGTTTCAGCCAGGGCATTCCTAGAATGATCTGTCGCTTGCCGAGGGCGACAACCATGAGGTCGAGTTGGTGGTCGAAGGAAGAGAGTTGAGCATTAGCTCGGATCTTGTACTTGATAGCTCCCTTTTTGTTTGGAGAGCCATCCACGTTGTAGGCCATGAGAGGTTTTGGGAGGGATCTAATCCCCATACGAAGGGCAGGGACAAGGCTAGGGTCGATGAAATTACCGGTCGCTCCACAATCTATGAGAGTGATAGTCATGATAGTTTTCGATCCGGCTTGTAACCGGATAGGCAGATGAATGGTCCTTTGGTTGGGTAATCCTTTGAATACATGGGAAGGGGAAGAGGGCGTCAGCATGTCTTCTCCAGCTAGGAAGTCTTGGACAGCATAGACTGCAAGTTCCTCGTTAGAGGGTTCATCGTTAGGTTCGAGGTAGGCTTTGAGCTTTTGAAGGCCTTTGGCAAGGTCCTTCCCAGAGGTGCAAAGTTTGTTGAGGTAAGCATCGATGACAGAGGTGGGCTTGTGGGTCAAGGGTGTCCTGAATGCAGTTTCCAGGACTTTGAGGATCGTGGTTCCATCCACTCCAGAGTTATGAAGTTTGTCAAAGTACACGCTAAGAGCGCCAGTGGGTTTGGAGGGTTCAGGGTTAAGGTGGGCTATGGTCTCAGTGGGGCAGGTGTTCTGTGGGCAAGGAGACAAAGGTTTAGTGCCTGAGCACTCAATGGCGTTGTGGCCTTTCTGGCGACAGCGGAAGCAAAGGCCGAGTTTAGTGTATCTGATGCATTCTTCTGGGGAAAGCTTCTTGAGTTTGACGTAGGTGACATCCATGGTTGCTAGGGGAACTCTTGACTGTGGTCGAGGTGATATCGAGTCGCTGGGGAATGCCAGGGACCAGGGTGCTACATCTCTTGGACGACAAGGGGACAATGTTGCTGGGGTTTCTGGGTGAACAAGGAGTCCGCTAAGGGTGAAGGCTTGGGGATCCTTCCTGATCTAGAATTGCTAGATCTTGGGGTTATGGCTGGGATGATAGGGTCAATGGTTAAGATGATGGTGACAGTGATCGGCCATCCAATGGTTGATCTAGAGCAACTAGATCCTAGGGTTGGTGAATATGACAACGACTATGGCTGGGGTGACGACGATCGGTTGTCCGATGGGTGCGATGGGGAGCAGTGACAAGGGTGATGACAGTCAGTCGTCTGATGGGTTCGATGGGAAGACAGTGACGATGGTAATGACAATCAGTCATTCAATGATTGCCCAAGGGCACGATGGGTGTCTGTGATGAGGGGAGGTGGTGGGGTAGGCCCTGCTCTGTAATAGGAGGGGCTAAAGGAGACACTGATTCTTTTGTAACGCTAAACGTACTGCAAGGGACGTTCGACTCAACTCTGAAGAGGTGGACGCTCATGAAGAGGTACCACAGCGTCTCTTCTAGCTAGTTGAGTATGAACCAATGAGTGTAGACGAGGACAAAGGTTACAATGAAAGTCGTAAGCTGAGGACGAGGACAATGGACGTTAGTTAAAGTCGAGGACGAAGAATACGATGAAGATCATAGACAGAGGACGAGGGAGGTTGACAAGGGTCGACAGTGACAAAGAAGACTCAGAGGACTCGAGAATCGCTCGAGGACAGGAGATTGATACATCGTATAACATAGAATCAGTGTAAGGAATAGAAGTACAGGACGATTGGTATATAAGCATTCCTATCATGGGAGAATGGAATACTATGGAATGTGATGGAATAAGGGAACACATCGCCGTTGTGAGAGAAACGGCTGCAGAGCTAATTGTCTAATCAAAAGAAGTTTACATAAGTGAGACGAAGTGAACAATGGAAATTAGAGAGAATGAGGTGAACAATGGAAACAAGAAGGAGTGAGATGAGAGAAAGAAAAATTGTAACAGGGGTTACTTTCCAAACAAGATTGAAGTTGAAGAGAAAGAGGGACCATCAGGCTTGGCAATGAGAGAGTTTGCAAGGACCCTTGATGAAAGAGAGGTTCTTGTGATCTGTGATGACTGTGACAGGATGTGTGGTTTCAAGGAGATATTGTTGCCATTCTTCCAGGGTGAGGATGACAGCCAGGAGTTCATGGTCATAGATGTTGTAGTTTTGTTCAGTGGAGGAGAAGGTTTTTGAGAAGTAGGCACAAGAGTGGAGATCATCATTGACATCAGCTTGGAGGACTGCTTCAGAGGCAATCAGAGAGGTGTCAGTCATGATGGAGAATGGTTGAGACATATCAGGGAGAGTGAGGACTAGAGCTGAGCAGAACTGGGTAATGAGTGATGGAATGCAGTTTCTTAGAGGGAGGTCCATGACCAGGGTTCATTCTTTTAGGTGAGTAGGATGAGGGGAGTGACGATGTTAGAGAAATTAGGAATGAACTTCCAATAGAAATTAGCAAAACCTAGGAAACTGTGGATTCCTTTGACCGATGTGGGAGGTTTCTAGTTCTTGATAGCAGCAAGTTTGACCAGGTCCATCTCGAGTCATCCTTGACTGATAATCATGCCAAGGTACTCCATCTGCAGGGTGTTGAATGAACATTTGGAGATCTTAAGAGATAGTCCATGTTCTCTAAGATGTTGAAGGACCCTATGTGTGTGATCATGGTGAAGTTCGATGTCATCTTTCATATGAATGCCTAGGTCATCCATGTAGACTTTCAACCAATGTTCCACAAGCATATCCACAAAGATATGATTCATGAAGGCTTGGAATGTGGGTGGAGCATTGTTGAAACTGAAGAACATCACAGTGGGTTCAAAAAGTCCTAACAGGGTGATGAATGTCACTTTCCATTGGTCTTCTTCATGAATTCAAATATTATTATATCCCTAGCATATGTTGAACTTGGTGAACAAAGTTGATTCCTTCATGTCATTGATAAGATCTGAGATGAGAGGAAGGGGATACACATTTTGGATGGTAAATGAATTTAGTTAGTGATAGTCCTGACAGGGGCAAAGAGAACCATCTTTTTTGGGCACAAAGAAGAAAGGGGAGGTTTGTGGGGACTTGGATAGGATGATGTGACCAGTTTTCAGATGTTCTTTGACAAAGAGGTGGCAGGCCTCTTTTTTGGTGGGGTTTAGTAAGTAGACTTTGGCAATTTTTGGGACAAGGTGGGCTTGAGTTCAATAGTGTGATTGTAAAGTTGGTGGTGAGGCAAGGTGGCAAAGGTTTTCTCGGAGAACACATCTTCGTAGTCTTGGCACCAGGTTGGGATTTCATATTCTTGTTTGACTGCTTGTTGGGCCACCTGGGTCAAGAGGGTTACTTTATTGATCTCATTTGGGGGTAGACTCTCACAAAGAGGTATCACAGCATCCTGGAATGGAGTTTCTGGGTTAATACTTACTGTACTACAAATCCAATTGATGGTAGAGTTCCATTGTTTAAGCCAGGGCATACCTAGGATGATCTGTCGCTTGCCGAGGGTGATAACCATGAGATTGGGTTGATGGTTGAAGAAGGAAAATTGAGTGTTAGCTTGGATCTTGTACTTGATAGCTCCCTTCTTATTTGGTGAGCCATCCATGTTGTAAGCTATGAGGGGTTTTGGGAGACATTTTATTTCCTTATGAAGGGCAGGGATAAGGCTAGGGTCGATGAAATTACCAGTCACTCCACAGTCTACGAGAGTGACAGTCATAACAGTTTTTGATCTGGCTTGTAACCAAACAGGCAAACAGAGGGTTCTTTGGTTAGGTAATCTGGTGAGTACATAGGGAGAGGAAGGTGTTGGCACGTCTTCTCCAGTCAGAAGGTCTTGGACAGCAAGATTAGTGAGTTCCTCATCAGAGGGTTCTTCAGTTTGTTCACAGTGGGTTTTCAAGGCTTAAAGGCCTATGGTTAAATTCTTTCCAGAGGTGTGAAGTTTGTCTAGGTAAGCATTGAGGGCAGAGGTGGGTTTTGAGACTTTGGACTTTTCAAGGTAGGCTTTCAAAGTTCAAAGGAGCGAGGCATCATCCTTCCTAGAGTTGTGACGAAGTTTGTCAATGTAGGCACCTACTGCACCAGTGGGGTTGGAAGTCTTGGGAGCAAGGTCAAGGTTGGCTAGGATTTCAATGGGTCTGGTGTTCTGTGGGTGAGGTAGCAAGGGATTGGTGCCAGAGCATTCAATGGCATTGTGGCCTTTTTTGTGATAGTGGAAGCAAAGACCAAGTTTGATGCATTTGATGCATTCATCCAGGGAGAGTTTCTTGAGTTTGATGTAGGTGATGTCCATGGTTACTATGGGGACTTGTGACTGAGATCAAGGTGATGACAAGCTACTAGGGAGTGCCCAGAGCCAGAGTGTTTCATCTTTGACTAGACAATGAGGGGACAATGTTACTGGGGTTCTAGGACAAGGAGTGAACAGAGGGTTCACTAGGAATGAAGGTCTGGAGATCCTTCTCAATCTAGAATTGCTAGGTTCTGGGGTTGACGATTAGTGATGACAACAGATGGCTGTCCAAGGATTGATCTAGGGCTACTAGATCCTGCTGACTATGACAGGGATGATGGGGTCAATGGCTGGGATGATGATGACAGGAGCTACTCAGATGAAGAAGTAAGTCTGAGAGACAAGGATAGGAGTTACCACCTGAAGGAAATGTTGGTGGTCTCAAATAGAAATTGACATAGTCAGCAAGAAGAGAGGGAACTATAGAAGGCAATAAGTATGCAAGAATGAAGAAGAAGAACATGAGGTAAAGATCATACTATGATAACTGAGAGCATTATGTTTTGTAAGTGTATATAAACAAAGTTACATGGTAAGGAGATAAAAAACAGGTGCATCACACCCAATGTCAGGTTGCCTCACCACTGACAACTACCATCTTGGTCAATGCTAATCCATTCTCATAGTATCTTCTGCTACCTACAGATTGCAAGGCCATTCTGTGTCTGCCTGGGCTTGTGTGTCATCCTGGATGCCTGTGTACATGCATGGCTTCTTGACATTCAGTCATTCACAAAGAGCTGTCATCCTGCATGGCCCACATATCCAGGTGAGTTGCCATCATGTTTGTAGCAGATCATGTTGTCATTCAAATCAAAATTTTGCACAACACAGAACATATGTGATAAATATTCCTAGACACCTGTATGCCAAGGTCAGTTGTTCACACATTCACATCATTCAATTACAAATTTATTAGTGATTGTCAGTCATTTAATTCAGCAAGAGGCAGTCATCCTGGATGTCTGCTATAGAGGTGTGTGGTACACAGGTAGACATCATGCTACCTACATACACACATGGGTCACCTGACTCACCTCCACACACACAGGCCAGCCCCACAAACTAGTCATCACAGATGCCCCTGCATACTGGCAAGTCACCAAATGACTAAGCAGTTAATCATTCATGTAAGGTGGTTGTCTGAGATGCCTGTGTACACACACAGGTAACCCCCACACTGGTAAGTCAGAAAACAACAAACCATTTGATTGTTTACACAAGGTGGTCATCCTACATGCCCATGACACACACCACATGGGCACAGCCATATACATTCTAGATAAATAGTTGATGAAAAATTAATTGTTTTGTGTATTGTGAATGTTTGTACATGTATATATGCATGTCAGTGTGTCACGGGCATCCTGGAAGCCCATGGAGTGCATGCATGATGTGGGTACAGCCACAGATACATGTAGTATTGACATATACATCTATGATCTAAGAATGGATAAGTAATTATTTCTTGTGTTGTACATGTGTGTGCTTATGTAGTCACATGTGTGGCATACCATGGGTGTCCTGGATGCCCATGGCATGCAGACATCACATGGGTACAGCCACATACACATACAGTACATCCATAAACATTCCAGATACTAGTTGATGAATAATTAATTGTTTCATGTATTGTGCATGTTTGTATATGTATATGCGCATGTACAGTGTGTTGTGATTGTCCTAGACGCCCATGGGACACACACACTATGTGTGTACAGCCACAGATACTTATAGTGCTAATATACAACATTAATTATGCATCATTGAGTAATTTAAGATGGATATATCAGTACTGTATGTATCTGTGGCTGTACACACATCATGTGTGCATCCCATTGGCGTCTAGGATGACCACAACACACTGGAAATGCATATATACATGTACAAACATGCACAATACACAAAAAAATTAATTATGCTATACTATTGGTGTATGTGGCTATACCCATGTGGTGTGAGTGTGTCATGGGCATCCTGGACGCCCATGACACACTGGACATGTGCCCACACATGTACAAACATGCATAACACACAAAACAATTACTATCTCATCAACTAGTTACCTAGAATAAATATGGCAATACTATAGGTGTATGTGGCTGTACCCATGTAGTGTATGTGTGCCATGGGCATCCAGGAAGCCCTTCACATGCTACACATGTGCACATACATACAAACACAATATACAACACCAGAATTAATTGACCTTCTCTTATTTATTTTTGATAGTATCATATGTATCAGTGGCTGTACCCATATCATGGGTGTGTGCCATGGGCCTTCAGGATGCCCATGACATGCCACACATGTGCATATACAAGCATGGATGTACATAGTAGTATTATATGTATCACTGTATCATGGGTGTGTGCCATGGTCATCCAGGTAGCACATGACATGCCACACATATGCATATGTAATATATAGGCAGTCTAGACATATTTCAGGGATAACTGTGATCTTTAAAATATATATTGATAGGGGTTTTCTTATTATGGAACCCACCTTCCTAATTTGTATGTTTTGGGGTTAAAGCTAGGGTTCTATTTCTTTCCTAGGAATGAAGAAAGGATCTAATAACCTAAAATAAAAAAAACCTTAAGCAATTGTGCTTTCCAACAGTGATGATAGCCTCCTGCATCTCTCCTGGAAAGAATGTGCAACAGGATATTCATGCGAGGATGTTATCCTCTTTCCAGGTGATGCAACATTCAAAAAGGTTGAACTGGCTAATAGCACAAATCCTAATGTTCATCCTAGTCATTTATGTGGATATGGTTGGTTGACATCAGGTGGAAATGTCAAGTGAAATGCAGTGAAATTGGCTTGAAAAGTGTAGTCAAAGATCATATGTTGGCTTGTCTTGTTTTGGTCATAGTGGCCTAAATCGCAGTCAAACAATTCTCAAAAATCATAGCTTGCTTAGGGTATACTGTTGTTTTTGCTGTTGCTGATTTGGCTTATGTAATCATCATGATTGAATTCTCCTTCAAATTTCCTTCAAAATGGTATCCTTCTACTGTTTTTGCCTATTTAGGTTGCTTATCTCATCACACCATCATCATGACTGTGTTCTCTTTAAAATTCCACTCAGAATGGTATATATATCATGTGACATAAGACATATGACAGTGGGATAGTGGGATGCTCTATATCAAGCCCTCCGGGCCGCCCTGGACCCTGGATTGATTGCAATAGACGATGGAAACATATGTACAGGACACCATAATGTAGTGACAGAAATGTCCGACTAAATTTTCGATTTCAGTCCAATATTTTCCTGCTGACATCCCATTCGCTCCTCTAACGAAGTTGCACAAAACCAAGTTAGAAACTCAAGGCAGCACATCAACGAAAGTCGGAAATTGTACTGATATACGTGATCCTTCAGGCGAGCCACTTGTTTGGTGTGATGGCGAAAATAAACCTGTAGAAATGAATTCGTCGTGCAGTGCTGATCATGAAACGACACAAAGTTCAATGTTAACAAACGTCCACGACTTGACGTCAAAAACAACCTGCACATCCAGTCAATTTGCTTGTGCAACAGCCATTCTGAAATCGGAAACAGAACAAAAGAAAGCAAGGAGAACATTCACATTGCATGGATTGATTGCAGGAATAGACGACGGAAACATATGTACAGGAACTTTGTCATGTCCCACTAAATTCTGGGTTTTGGATTGAAGGAACGGGCAGACCACCATCTGCTTTACTGAGTTGGAAGTTGGTGATTAGCGACGATACTGAGTGACTCAATTGGTGAATGTAGTGTGCACGAAGGAATACGTACCTAGCAACAATGGAATTTATGAATGCAAATGTGGCCTCTGCTGTGTGCACATAGTTGCGTGCATGGGACCATGAATGGTGCCGGGGACATGCCAGTATAAGTTGGTGAGCAGGTGGACGGTTTTGTTTTTGGGGAGTTCAGTACTGGCGATTTGTCGGTCGAAGTGCCGTCGAGCGCAGCCACCCCTTGCATTGTCATGTCACATCAGATAACAGTGTCACATCATGTGAAAAGCGCCAATTTGAAATAATTTCTCCCCCCCAACAACCTGTACCCTAAAGGGTCCAGGAATGAGAGTCATAGAGCTGGACTCATAAGGAACTTATGTGGTGTGGAACACAGAAAAATAAATCTTGGCAGATAAGAAAGTGGGATGGTAGGACATGTCCCTGAGAAAGTGGGACACTAGGATATGGGACACTAGGATTAATCTCTGGGAAAGTGGGATGATGGGACACTAGGACATGGGTCACTAAGATCTATCCCTAGGAAGTGGGATACTACAATATAGGATACTGGGATGCTGGGACAGTGGGACATGGGACAGTTGGATGCTGGGATGCTCTATAGGGGTTGTAGATCTGGACTTATAATGGGTAATTTACCACACTTGCTGGCTGCTTGCATTTGCCATGGCTTACACTAGTGAGGGCCAATGATGTCATGGAGGGTGGAGCAGATGATTGTGATAAATGATTTGATACATATGATGATGGTATTGATGGAGGTATTAAGTTTGGTTCAAGGGGAAGCAAAGTTGAGGAGGCAGGTGGTGAAATTTGGGTCCACTTACAAGAAAATGAAACTGTCAATGGTAATGACAAACCAATGATGGAGATATTTGAAGGTGTTAAAGTATAAACTCCAGACATCTCTAGAACTCCTACAGCACCAACTCCAGTTGTTTCTCAACCATTTCCCTTCATACTTAATCCAGACTTACTCTACCCTATTACAGTATAGTTAAACATCATGTTGATCACTTGGTGGTGTTTCCTACTCCCTCTGAACATGTGCTGCTGTGCCTTTAGTATTTTCTATTCTATCTCACCTATTCTTGCCTGCTCCACTCTGAAGTTATCCAAAGTTACAGCTGTTTGCAAAACACTGTGGAAAGTGAATTTGAGAAAGTTGCACCTTGGAGAGAACCAGGCCAGGACCCTGAGCTTAGTTGTGCATGTGGGAAATGTCACATGTCACTGTTCAAAACAGACATGATGCAGCTTACCCTGTGCACCACTACCACTACCACCACCACTACCATGACACCACATGGATATGGGATCCTTGCTCACAAAGTAGAGCTGACAATTTATGCATTCTAGGTCTACTATGGTTTTTGACAATGAATCTATTTAGTACCTTGTATTTTGTACATGAGCTCTGATACACTAAATGGATTGAACAATGATTTCCATGCAGGCTATGCTAATGATTATGTTACCTTTAGTATGCTGGCAAAATTTGAAGTTTCTTACCCTATCAGAGTACTCTAAAGTATGAAAATTCTCTGCTACATACATAGCACACAATAGACAGCTATAGAATAATATCATTATGTTGTATGAGCTGCTGGAATGACTGTGATAGATCCATGTGATGTCATGGTGGCAGTAGGGTGAGCTGTGTTGTGTCTGTTCTGAACAGTGATGCATGAGATTTCCCACATGCACAACTAAGCTCGGGGTCCTGGCCCGGCTCTCTCTGAGGTGTGACTTTCTTGAATTCACTTTCCACAGTGTTTTGCAAACAGCTGTAAGTGAGGGCATGTTTTCAACACTATTTATTCTCTCAATTCCCTTCCCTCACCTCAGTTGTGCACTGTACTTAGGAGCACAGTCTGAGGTGAGGATTCTTTCATTACATTGTTATCATGTATTTACTCTACTTTAGTTGGGCCTTGTTGCCCCTATTTTAGGTGAATATAGTTGTGCACTGTACTTAGGAGCACAGTCTGAGTTTGGCCTTGTTGCCCCTATTTTAGTACTTTGACAGAAGGGCCAGGTAGTGGACTTGCAAGCAGCTAATAGGAAGAAAACAGTGAAGATGCCAGCCCAGATGACATACTAGGAGTGGTAATCAGTGAGGACTGAATAGAAAGGCACAAAAATGGGATGGAAGCAGTGGTAGGATGAGTGGATTATCCCACAGTATATATAGAAGTGGCACTGAACATACCACTACTGGAAACAGCAGGAAATCCAGTGGAGTTCTGAGAAATGGTGGCAAGGTGTAGGACAGCAGTGGCAGGATGGATAAGATGCTAGGAAGGCCAGGAACAATGGCAAGTGTATTGCTATTCAATAGATTGATCAATGACTGATAAGACTGTGGTGTGTTAAAGTACCTAGAATAGGGGCAGCAAGGCCCAACTAAGGTATGGTAAATATATGATAATAATATAATGAAGAGAAGGATCTCACCTCAGACTATGCAATTAAGTACAATGCACAACTGAGGTGAGAAGAGGGAATCAAAAGAATAAATAGTGTCAAAGACATGCACTTGCTTAACTCTGGACAACTCTAGAGTAGAGCAGGTGAGAATAGATGAGCTGAGATAGGAAACACCAAAGGTGCAGCTGCATGTGCCCTAGAGAAGGTAGGAGTGCCACCAAGCAATTGACACAATGCTTGACTATACTATAACCAGATAAAGTAAGTCCAAAACAGGTATAGTGAGTAGAGAAGGAGAAACACCTAGAGTGCCATGGGAGTTCTGGAGATGACTGGAGTTTACACTTTGACACTTCCACTTGAGCATAGTCATAGATCCATTGCCCTGACAAATTTCCAATGCTGTTCTTGAGAAAGTGGTTTCATGAGTATATCAGCTACCATGTCTCCAGTTTGGGCATATTTAATTATGGCCTCTCCTTTTCCAACCAAGTTGTCCTAGACAAAGTGGTACTTCTGCTGTATGTGTTTTGTCTGAGCACAGAATTGCAGATCTTGACACAGGATGATCATGGCTTGATTGTCACAGTGGAGGGTAGTTGGTCTGGTTTGCAGATGTCCAATCTCCTCAAAGAAAGTACAGAGCCATAAAAGATATTGACCTGTGTTGCTAAGTCTGATGTACTCCAATTCAGTGGAGGACAGGGCAACCATGCTTTGTAGTTTGCTTGACTAGGAGATGGCTTTTTGATTGCTTATGAAGACATATCTGGAGATGGGCCTGGAGTTGTTGGGGTCTTATGTACAACCATCTGGCATCTGAGAAACCATGAAAGTCCATGTCCATCAACACTTCATTGCCATCAAACCAGAGTTCCATGTCTGTAGTGCCTCAGAGATAGTGGAGTACATGTTTTGCAGCATTCTAGTGATATCTCTTAGGGGCAGAACTGAAGTGGCTGAGGGCTCCAATGTAGTATGCAAGGTCTGATTGTGTTCCCATTATGAGATACATAAGTGATCTAATAACTGATGAGTAGGATATCTTAGTTCTATTAATGACTATCTTTGATACTGTTATGCTAGGCGTACTCCAGAGGATGTTTGACTTAACACTGGAGAGGTGGATGCTCACAAAGAGGTACCATAGTGTTTCTCCAAACTAGTTAAGTGTGAACTGAAGATTAAGGACAAAGGACAATGACAAGGGAGCACTTCCAAGACTTGAGGGTCACTCAAGGACAAAGAATGAGTGTGAAAGGATTTATAGATTCAAAGTAAAGAACAGTAGTACAGGGCAATTGGTATATAAGGGTTCTAATTGTGAGAGAATAGAACACTACAGAACACTATGGAAGGTAGGGTAAACATCACTGCCATAAGAGAGATGGCTGTGAAGAATATCATCCAAAAGAAAACAAGGTCAAGCAAGAAAGCAGAAGGACATATGCAGAGATCCCAACATGAGAAGATAGTGTTTGTAATGAGAAACAAACACAAAAGGACCTATTGCATGGTCACACAGAATAGAGAAAAGAAGTAGACTGGGTGAAAGGAAAAGAATTGTTACATTATCCCTCTTGTAGACTTGATCCCTAGGTTCAATTGTCTTCATCATAAACATCAATTCCTCCATCAAAAGAAAGAGGGGTGGTGTGCACAGCAAGAAGACAGTCATCTGTGAGATGCCCAATGACATCACACAGACTGCTTGGTTGGTTAGGGCAGGAATGTTCTTGATGACCCTAATGCCTGCAAAATTTGCAGAAAACAGTGAGGCAAAAGATACAAGGATGGCCCAGGGCAACAGCAAGGCACTGGAGGCAAGTGTATGGGGGGTAGTTGACCATATAGTGACCAAGATGACAACACTGAAAGCAAATGGTGGAAGAAGTAGCATCACAGTGGATCATCCAGGATTCTAGTACTCAGGCAGGGGAGTCTAGTATGATTTGTCCATCAGAGAGGGTGTGATAGTAGGAACAAACACAAGCTTGAGCTTCATCATCAATTAAGACTGTGCCACTTGCATGTTGTAATCCATTCACTGAATCAACAAGTACAGTGCTAGGTGGGGAAGAGATAACTTCCAGAGGCAGAGGAGGAGGGATACTCTCATAGAGGTCAGCAACAGCCTCTTCCAAGGTTTCCCCAATGGTAGAAATTGGAGAAGGTGGTGGAAAGGTGAGGCATTCAATTAAAGTGAGAGACAATGAGGATTTGGGAGAATGAGGGCCAGGGATAGGAAGAGGGGGGTCTTCAGCAGGAATAAGCAAGCAAGAGGCAGCTCAAGAAGAAGAAGACTATTCTAGGTAGTAGTCCCTTTCAGATTGTATCAATGAAAGAAAATTTGGACAAAAGATATGAAAGATCAAATGGTTGGGGATCTCTGGAAAGAGTGTAGGTAGCAGGCAGGTTTTGTGGAATAGTATGAAAATGAAGTAATTGCATATAGATGATAAGATGAAAAAGGTCAATCAATCCTCAGACAGTCTTGTCTTCACAATAGAGGTCATGGTTGTTGATTTTGTTTGTGAGGATGGGATCTCTGAGTATTGTGATGAAGAGCATGTGAACAGCATATTGAGGAAGTAAAGTAGGCTGAATAGGAAGCAAGTGCAAGAGAGATACCTCTGAAGAATGTGAATGAGATTGCATAGGAATAGACATAGGGATGAACACAATTAAGCATGCAATGGTGAATCAAGTTGTTTGACTGAGGAACAATCACAGGACCAATAAATCAAGAAGAACAAAGCATGAAGTAGTAAGACTATGGAGAAAGTGAGACAAGGTCAAAGAGTGAAGAAGAATGGGTGTAACACAGTGAGGGGAAAAAACATTCAACAACTTGACCACTGAGGAGGACACTTATGAAGAGGTACAACACTGCTCAGAGGAGTCTGTCATCACTTTAGGGAATGGGAGCATTTATAGGAAGAGAGGATTTTAGGGGTGTGTTGGAGATTCTCCTCAGGCTCCCATGTGGCTTCAGATTAGAAGTACCCCTTCTATGTGGTCAGATACTAATAGTTACTAGGGCAGCCTTTGTAGGACAGGATGCCCTCAACTTCAAATTCTTCTTCATCATCAATTACTTCTGGAGGTGGTTCCAAAGAGGAAGGTTCATGTGCTTTGGTCTGTTTGAACAATAATAAGAAGGAAGCATAGAAAGTGTCATGGATTTTCTAGGAAGGAGGGAGCCTAAGACAATAGACTAGGGGAAAGATGACTTGAGAGATTTTGAAAGGTCTGTGGTGTTTGAGAGTGAGTTTTCTGGAGGGATAAGGGATTCAAAGATTGGTGGCTTCCAGCCATACCTTGTCTCTAACTTTTCAAGAGAAAAAGGAGTGAGTGGAGTGGCAAGTCATTGCCATGCAAGCCAAGTCATGTGCAGCAAGGGCTTCTTCCTGTGCCTTGGACAGGGTGATCAATCTGTCAGACAGAGTGGGAATGAAAGTTTTACCTAGGATAGGAAAGGTTCAGGGTTCATAGCTAAGAAGGAGGGAGAATGGAGATGATTTAGTGGAACTATGGGGGACAGAGTTGTGATGAAATTCAGTGGTGGTAAGGAATTCTTACCAAGTAGGTGGATTATTGGCATAGAAGATATGAAGATAGGTTTTGAGTTCTTGATTGGTTTGTTCAGTTTGGCCATTAGTTTGGGGGTGATACATGGTGGAGAGTTGAATGTTGTACTGGAGGAGGCAAGCAAGTTCCATGGAAAATGCTGAAGCAAATTGTAGACCACAATCTGATATGATAGAATCATAAAGCCCAAAGCATTTGAAGACATTATTGAAGAATAGCTTAGCAACTCCTGCCATATCAATGGATTTGTTACAAGGGATGAAATTTACCCCCATTGTAAGGCCATGGTTGACCATGACCATAACTGAGTTGAAGCCAGAGAACAGAGGGAGATCAGTGATGAGATTGATGGAAATTTGTCAGAATAGTTAGAATAATGAGGAAGGGATGGGGTTTAGAGGGGTGACAGTGGGGTGTGTGTTGACCTTGGATTGTTGACAAACAGCACAACCAGCTACAAACTCTTGACAAAAATGCTGAGCCCAGGCCACCAAAAGTCATGTTCAAAGATTGCCTTCATGCAGAATTGACCAGTGTGGCCAGATGTGGGGGGGGAGTATATACTATGGAGAAGCATGGATTGAGCAGGTGAAGAAACATACAGATGACCTCTATAGAAGAGATGGCCATTATCAAAGGACCAATCTTGTAAAGAGGAGCAGGGGAATAGAGGTGTTGCTTTCTCCATAGCCTTAAGTGCATGAAGGACTCAGATGTAGTCAAATAGTTTGGCATCAAGGGCATTAATGATGACTGGGTCTGGGAGGATAGCAGCATCCATGTTATCAAGAAAAGTGTCAATAGAGTCTTTGCAGGAAAGAGCATTGGCTGGGCCCATTTGGGTTTCTGGAGTGACTTTCCAGACAAGGTCAAAGTCAAGGAGGAAGACAGACCATTGTGCTTGACAACAAGAGAGCTTGTGAGGGTCTTTGACGAAGGAAAGGTTCTTGTGATCAGTGATGATTGTGACAGCATGAAGGGTGCCAAGAAGGTATTGATGCCATTCCTCTAGAGCCAGAAAAACTGCTAAAAGTTTGCAATCATGGATGTTGTAGTTCCATTTGGCAGGAGAGAATGTTTTGGAGAAATAAGGGCAGGGGTGGAGATCTCTGTTTACATCAGCTTGAAGTAGAACTGTGTTACAATCTTTTTCCTCACATTCTTCTTCTTTGTTCTAGTATGCTTACACTTCCTTAGTTCCCTCTCTTCCTGTCGACTATGTCAACTTCTATTCTAGGCTACCAACATTTCCTTCACATGGTAACTCTGATCTTTGTCTCTCAGACTTACTTCTTCATCTAAGTAGCTCCTTAGACTATCGTCTCATCACCTTGCCTTTTTTTTCCTGACATATCACTCTCGTGATTGTTTCTATTCCAAGGCAGATGACTTGACTCCAGTCCCTTCTTTTATTCTCTTCATCTTTGATCCCTCATTTGATGATTAGCTCTGCAGCCACCTCTCTCATGACAATGATGTATCCCCACATTCCATAGTATTCCATAGTGTTCCATTCTCTCATAATTAGAACCCATATATACCAGATCGCATGTACAATAGTTCTGTTGAAGTACTAAATAGGGGCTAAATAGGGGCAGCAATGCCCAACTCAGAATGTGCCACAAGTACTAAGCACAACTAATTATTCACCTAAATAGGGGCAGCAATGCCCAACTAAGGTAAAGTAAATACAGGATACTAAGAATGGAACAGTGCCTCACCTCAGAATGTGCCACAAGTACTGAGCACAACTGAGGTGAGATGAAGAAGTTGGAAGGGTTAAATAGTGATGAGGATATGCGCTTGCTAAACTCTGGAAAGGTCCAAAATGGGATAGGTGAAACTAGGCATGCTGCTTCGGGAGATAACAAAGGGTGCAGCAGCGCATGTTCAGAGGGAGTAGGAGCACCACCAAGCGATCAACACAAGGTATGACTATACTATAATAGGTATAAGTAAGTCCAAAAGGGGTAGGATGAAAAATGAGTGAAAGACGACAGGAGTTGGTCTCTGTGTGAACTCTGGGGATGTCCAGAGTTATACTTTGACAAGTTCCTCACTCTAAATCTATGCATCTTGTGTGTCATATTCTCTGTCCTTGAGCAATTCTTGAGTCCTAGGTGTTTCTTTAATGTTGACCCTCAAGTCTTTTGACTTTTCTGGTCAATATCTTCATTCTCAGTCTATGATCTCCATCATATCCTTTGTCCTCATCTCAGGGATCTTTCCATCATCTCTAGTGTACTCCCTTGTCATTGTCTTTCATCCTCAGACCTTGGTTCATACTTAGCTAGCTAAGAGAGATACTGTGGTACCTCTTTGTGAGCATCTGCCTCTCTGGAGTTAATTTGAACACCCTCTTGAGCACACTAAGCATTACAAACTGCTTCTGCAGCAAATGTATCAGTCATGATAGAGAACAGCTGAGAAGTATCAGGAAGAGCAAGGACTGGAGCAGAGCAGAATTGAGTGATGAGAGAGTGAAATACAGCTTCTTGAAGAGGGGTCTATGACCAAGGCTCATTTTTGTGAGTGAGGAGTATGAGAGGAGCAACAATGTCAGAGAAGTTAAGCATGAATTTGTAATAGAAATTTGTGAACCCTAAGAAACTATGGATCCCTTTGACTGATGTGGGGGGTTTCCAGTTCTTGATGGTGGAGAGTTTGACTGGGTCCATCTCAAGGTGGCCTTGACCAATGATCATGCCAAGATATTATCCATCTAATCATTCATCCAGTTAATTGATCAATCAACCATCTAATCACTCATCCATCCATCTAGTTAACCAACCAACCACATAATTTGGACATCTAATTATCCATTCATTCATCCAGTTAACCAACCAACAATTAAGACATCTAGGCATCCATCCATCCATACAGTCATCCATTTAACCATTCAGTAAACCAACAATCCATCTAACCAGTTATCTATCTATTTAACCATTCATGCATCTATCCATTGAGTTATCTAGTTGTCCATCCATCCATCCATCCATCCATCCAGTTAACCACTCATCTATTCATCCATCCATCTAACTTAACCAGCCATCTGTCCAGTACTCGTTCATTCATTCAACTATCATCCATTCATCCAGTTAACTAGTGATCTATATGTCTGGCCAACTATCTAACCATTCATCTAATGAACTATCTATCTAGTCATCCATCTAACTAACTATCCATCTAACAAACTAATTAACTAATCCATCCATCCATCTAGTCATCCATCCATTGATCTAACCAGTAAGCTAATCATCTAATCATCCATCAATCTAACTAACCATACATCTATCCATCCCAGACATCCCTCTGACCATCTATCTAACCATCTGTTATAGACTCATTTTGTTTTGTTTTCTTATCTTATTACATTTAGGTTCTTATCAAGGGTTAGTAGTAAGTGCTAACTTGATACACATTGTAGCTGGACTGTGTTATAAGTGCTGACACACTCCCAATCTAATCTATGACTTATTCTATTGTTACAATTCTTTTCTCTTTCTCCTTCCTCTTCTTTCTATCCTCTTGCTTATCACCTTACACAGTTAATCCTCTTCTTGTCAACCTCGTCAACTTCCCTTTGAGGCTATCAACACTTCCTTCGGGTGATAACTTCAATCCTTGTCTCTCAGACTTACTTCTTTGTCTGAGTAGCTTCTCAGACTATCATCTTGTCACCTTGCCTTTCTCTTCCTGACATATTACTCATGTGTTCATTTCTATTCCAAGGTAGATGACTTGACTTCAGTCCTTTCTTTTATCTCCTTTATCCTTGATCTCTCATTGGACAATTAGCTCCACAGCCATCTCTCTCATGACAGTGATGTATCTCCACATTCCATAGTATTCCATAGTGTTCCATTCTCTCACAATTGGAACCCATATATACTGATTGCATGTACTATAGTTCCTCACTCTGAATCTACACACCTAGTGCTGTATATTCTCTGTCCTCGAGTGACTCTCGAGTCCTAGCATTTCCTTGACATCAACTCTCAAGTCTTCTGACTTTCCAATTGATATCTTTGTCCTCTGTCTATGGTCTCCATTGTATCCATTGTCCTCATCTTAGTCATCTCTCTATTGTCTCTAGTGCATTTCCTCATCATTATTCTTCAACCTCTGTCCTCAGTTCATATTTAGCTAGCTAAGAGAGACACTGTGGTACCTCTTCATGAGCAGATGCCTCTCTGGAGTTAAGTTGAATGTCCCTTCGAGCACACAAGTGTTACATCTATTGCTTTGAAACATGTTTCATCTTTTAGCTTTCATCACTTCCATTCTGCCATATCTTATGCATTCCTTATGTTTCTCTTAGGGTTTTTCATATTAGTGACTCATCAGTAGATTTGGTCACAACATGTACACACCTTAAGAAACCTACATTTCTGCTAATGGGTCTAAATTGGTTCAATGGTGCAAATTTAGATGACTTGGATGATTTTAGATGGTTAGTGATATGTTTTCTTTTCACTTGTTTCCTTTCTTGGACATTCATATACATGGACACATTGCTTTTCCCTGATGACTCACCCATCCAACTCCATTGCACTTGTTCATCATCAGACTTATTCCTTCATGACTCATGCTTCCATTTCTCTCATAAATTGTGACTCATTTGTTTTATGACTCATGACTTACCATATGTTTACCTTTGTTTGTTCCACCCAGTATATAAACCTTTGAGTACAAACCCTATACTCTAAGTTAGACCTTCTCAATCTTGATCTTGAACTTCCATCATCTGCCTTGTGCTCTTTACAGATAACTTGCACTTCCCTCTAAATGAGAGGTGCTCCTCAAACCCTTGGCCTCTTTGATCTCACTACAGTGAAAGGCAGTGTTTTTGTCATAGAGACAAGTGACTACCTAGAACCCTTGACCCTTGAGGCTACACTTGACCTTACCCAGGCCATAATATACTGCTGTCTGCATACCCTTGACCTTTGAGGCTATGCTTGACCTTATCCAGGCCAAGTGTAATAGTTAGCAAGTTTGTTACAAAGCTTTTTGGTTATTTAGGCTACTAGAGAATTGGCCCTTGAAAAATATAGAAGATTAGGCTACTAGTGAATTAGTGTTTTAAAAAGATAGTAAGTTATTGCATTTAGACAATTAGAGATTGTTCATTAGCCAATTTAGAACATTATATCCTTGGAGATATGATTATAAGTTGTTTAGAGAATTGAATATAGTCATCAAGTTAACTAAAAATATTAGATTTTTGGTGATGTAGTACCTGTGCTATCTAGACATAAAGACATAGATATTCAGTCAACTCAGATTTGGAAAGCTTAGAGTCTAAGTAATATACTCATCTAAATACATGGATAGACAAGTCTGTAAATCAATATGTCTTGATATAGAATCACAAAAGGATACATAGTAATCAAGATTACATAAGGCTTGTTGATGTCATAGGGATTTATTCATCTAAATAAGCAAGTCTGTAGTGTTACAGTTTTATTTATTTCACTTCACACATTCACTTTTCTTTGTTATCTTATCATGACAGGATCTTATCAAGGGTCACAGCCATGCTATGTAGTAAGTGCTGACACATACCCGATTTGATCTATGACTCATATTGACTCACATTTTATTTCCTCAAAACATGTTTTATTTTTTAATTTCTATTTCTTCCACTCTATCATACCTCATGTGTGCCTTATGTTTCTTATCTTGGCTGTGTCCAAAGCCTTATATGTGTTTTACTCATGTTCTTTATTTCCATGCAGTGCATGGCTATGCTTTTTATCTAGGGTTTAGGGTATTCCATATTAGTGCCTCATCAGTAGATTTGATCACAACATATACATATAGCAGAAGTAGTATATAAAGGCCAAGGGCTTGCCTGGGACCTCTCCCTAGTCAAGTCCACCTAAAGTTTTCCTTTGAACTTCAGGTGCTTTTCCACTTTCTTGGCAATGGTTACCACTGTTTTGACATTATGACTTTTGTTGTTTGAAGTCATTTCATGTAGAGTGGTATGCAAATTACCCAAGAATACATAGTAATCAAGATAAAAATTTCAAGAGCTAAAAAATAATTAATTAATTAATTGATCAAATCAATATTATAATAGTATCTAGCACCATGTCCTTTATCTCTTCAGCATGGTCAATATATATCTATGGCCCCTGTCCTCATCATTATGGTATGCATGATAGTGCTGTTGTACCCTCACTATCCATGCTGTTGGGGTCCTTTCATCATCCCAGTGGTGGTGGGTGAATACTATGCTGCCTTGGTGATTCTCATAACAGTGGTGCCAGCACATGGTTGTGCACTTGACATCCTGGCTGTGGTGGATGCGTGGCTGCACTACCTCATCACCCCATCCACTGCTATCCTTATGATGGTAGTGGTGGTAGTGTGAGTACACAATTGCACTCTTGCCCTTTTGACTGAGTATGTGGTCATCTGCTGTGTGCCCCCTTTGTTGTTGTTACAGTGGAGTGATAGTGCACTGTTATGCAATCCTCACCTTCTGTGTCATCACATGATGGTGATGGGAAGGTTGCTGCCTTCTGCTAGGTGTTGGATGTAGCATTTCACTCTATGGCCCTTGTTATTGGCATAGTGGTGGTGGGAGCACCATTGCATACCCTCACCCTCATTGTTGTCATCATGGTAGTGGTGGTGGCAGTGATGGCACAGGTGTGTCATTTTACTCCATAGTCCTCATCATTGGCCTGTAGTAGTAGGTGCACCACTGTATGTGCTTGCTCTCATTATTGTTATGGTGATGGGTAGAAATAGGTGTGCTGTTGCATACCCTTGGCCTTGTCATCATCACAGTGATGGTGGTGATAGAAATAGGTATGCCATTTCACTCCATTGCCCTCATTGTCAGTGTTGTGAAGGTGGAGGCACTATTATGCCTCCTTGCTCTCATTGTCATTGTTTGATGGCAGTAGGGTAGTTGAGCACTCTCATGATTGGAAACATGTCACAGGCATACCCCTTGCATGGTGTTGGTAACAGATAAGCTACTGTGCTTCCCATGCTTCCTTTGCCCAATGGTAGTGCACTATAGGATGTTATTGTGCCACATTTGCCATGTTGTAGTGATGGGGACATACCTGCTCCTCACTCCAGCCCTTGCTGCACCATCAGGTGCCTTCTTATCATGCTCCTTAGCCTCATCATTGTGGGTGCATTGATGCACTTCTTCAATTAACATGGTTGTGTGGGGTTTTACCCCCTCTAAGCATGTGCTGCTGTGTTACAATCTTTTTCCTTTCGTTCCTCTCTTTCCTCACTCTTGTACACTTCACTTATCCTTCCCCTTTAGTCTCATCTCTTCTTGTCGTCGACAACGACTTTCTCTTGAGGCCATCAACATTTCCTTTGGGTGATGACTCTTATCTTTACCTCTCAGGCTTATGTTCTTCTCCTGTGTAGGATCCTGAACTGTTGTCTCATCCTCTCACCTTTCTCTTTCCAATGACTTCCTTGTGTCGTCATTTCCTTTCCAAGGTAGATGACTCGACTCCACAGTTCCTTCTTTTGTCTTGTCTTATCTCGCTCTCTCATTGGACGATTACCTCCGCAGCTGTCTCTCTCATGACGGCGATGTTTCCCCTTGTTCCATCACATTCCATAGCATTCCATTCTCTCATGATAGGAATACTTATATACTGCTCGCCCTGTACTTTTACTCCTTACACTTCACATTCCATAGCATTCCATTCTCTCACAATAGGAATACTTATATACCGCTCGCCCTGTACTTTTACTCCTTATACTGATTCTACCTGGTCAGCCTGGTCTGCCTCCTTCTATCCCTCGATTCCTTGTTGGCTGTCAGTATCCTGAGATGATCCCCAGTCCAAGGTAGCAACTCCGGCTCCTGGCTATTCCCAGTAGCTCATCACTCATCACTCTGGCTTCTGGTTCATCCCCAGTTGCTTGATTCTAGCTTGCTAGTCGGGATGCTGTCGACCTCTTTGTGAGAGTCCACCCCACCCGGGCTAGTCTTATCATGGTCCTCATTCCAATCCTGTACGTTGTAGCATAGAACACCTTTGGTCCTTAGTTAGTTCTGTACAAGTACCATTACACACAATACTACGTAGCAATCTCCTGTCCTTGAGCGATTCTCAAGTCCTCTGAGTTTTCCTTGTCAACGTCGACTTCAATCAACATCCTCTGTCCTTAGCCTACGATCTCCATCGTATCCTTCACTCCAGTCAATGCCCTTTGTCCTCAGTATACGATTCCCATCATAACCTTCATTCTTGAACTCTGAATCTCTTGATCCTCGTAACACGACGTCTGTCGACATTCCTCATCCACTTTCATTGGTTTGCACCCAACTAGCTAGAAGAGACGCTGTGGTACCTCTTCGTGAGTGTCCGCCTCTTCAGAGTTGAGTCGAATGTCCCTTGTGGTACGTTTAGCATTACATGCTGCACCTTTAGCATTTTCTAACATAGTATGCCTATTTCTGCCTACTACACTCTGGAGTTTCCCAGTGTTTAGCAAGTGCATGTTTTTGACTATTTATTTCTTTGATTTCCTTCTCTCACCTCAGTTGTATACTATATAGTGGCTCCCAAAAGCATTCCAATACCTACCAAAGATGGCGCACTGCAATACCCTGTGGGAATTTCACTTATGTGTAGTGAGACAAATAATAGTACACACTCTTTGCTACATTTCAGTCACTGGGTCATGTGATCCGGTCCATATTTGGCAAAGATATGGCCATTTTGAAACAGCAACTACATTAGAACAGTTTTGGGACTTTTAGTCTGGATAGTGGAATCTCACCAATGTAATAGGATAGATGCCAATACTGGACTCCACCAATGTAGATACATATAGTAACATGCTATCACAACCTTTGTTGTATCTTATATCCATATTTCAATAGTGTTAAATGGTAGATTTTCATCAAACAGGCTATTATGCTTGCTAGGCTTGAAATTTGTTATTGTACACTTGGTGATGTTCTAATAAAGACCTTACACATACCATTATTTATAACAATATATGACTTATCAGTACCATAGGATTGTGCTAAATTGCACTGGAATAAACAGATCCCTAGTAGTACTTAGTGAATTGATTATCCTTTTCAATGTATGTAGAAATAAACAAGCTATGAAATGGTCCAAAATCATCATTAACATTATGTCTATGACCATATGGAACAGAATTACCAATATGAAGCCATATGAATACAGTATGACTGCTGTATGTCCATAACAAATAGGCTTCTCTTTTTAGGGGCTGAAAGATGTGTAGGTTTTATGCCTCTAATACACCATATGACTGAAGTGGAGTGACTGCACAATCATTACATCATATTACAAGCTGATATGAGTATGAATAGTAGTCAGAATGTGACACAAGTGAAATAAGTACCAGAATCCCATATACACTGTTACAATCTTTTTCTTTTCATTCTTCTTCCTTGTTCACATACACTTCACTCTCCTCTTCCTTTAGTTCCTTCTCTTCTCGTTGTCTATTATTACTTCCTTTTGAGGCTATCAACACTTCCTTCAGGTGATAACTCTTGTCTTTATCCCTCAGGTTTACTTCCTCCCCTGAGCAATATTGCAAACTGTCATCTTGTCCTCTCACCTTTCTCTTTCCAATGACCTCCTTGTGTCGTTATTTCCTTTCCAAGGTAGATGACTCGACTCTACAGTTTCTTCTTTTATCCTGCTTTATCTTTGCTCTCTTATTGGACGATTAACTCTGCAGCTGTCTCTCTCATGACGGCGATGTTTCCCCTTGTTCCATAGCATTCCATAGCATTCCATTCTCCCACGATTGGAACACTTAAATACATGATTGCCTGTACAGTAGTTCCTCACTCTGAATTTATGTGGTTCTGCATATTCATTCTTTGTCCTTGAGCAATTCTTGAGACCTGTGTGCCCCCTCATCATCGTCCTCTGTCCCCTGTCCTTGGTTTGCACTTAACTTGCTAGGAGAGACGCTGTGGTACCTCTTTGTGAGCATCTGCCTCTCTTGGGTTAAGTTGAATGCTCTCTTGAGTATGCTTAGCATTACAAAAGATTCAGAGTCTCCTTTAGCCCCTCCTGTTACAGAGCAGGGCCTACCCCACCACCTTTCCTCATCACAACCTCTCATTGTGCCCTTAGGCAATCCTTGGACAACCAACCATTGTCATTATGACAACCATCGTACCATTGAACAACTAATTGTCATTATCACTGCCATCCACTGAACCCATTGGATGACCAACTGTCATCACCCTTGTCTTTGCCCTTCATTGCATCCATTGGACGACCGATCATCATCATCCTAGTCATAGTCACCGACCCTAGGATCTAGTCACTCTAGATCAACTATTGGATGGCTGATCACTGTCATCATCATCTTAACCATTGACCTCATTGTCCCAGCCATAGCCACTAGGCCACAACACCATCAAGTGCCCTAGCACTAAACCTTCATCCCCTCACCCACAAGACACCTACCCTGCCGAAACCATAGCCCACCTGGACCCTGAAACCTCCATGACCACTGGTGCTCTAAGCGCATACTTCAACAAACTTCATAACCCAGAAGTGGATGGAACCACGATCCTCAAAGTCCTGAAAACTGCATTTAGGATGCCCTCTGCCCCAAAACCTGCCTCTGCCATCGACAACTATCTAGATAAACTTTGCACCTCTGGGAAGGACCTAACCAAAGGCCTTCAAAAGCTCAAAGCCTACCTCGAACCTGACAATGAACCCTCTGATGAGGAACTTGCAATTTACACTATCCAAGACTTCCTGACCAGAGAAGATGTGTCAATGCCCTCTTCTCCTTCCCATGTATTCAAAGAATTACCCAATCAATGAACCATCCATTTGCCCATCCGATTACAAGCTGGATCAAAAACTGTCATGACTGTCGCTCTCATTAACTGTGGAGTGACCGGAAACTTCATTGACCCTATCCTTGTCCCTGCCCTTCATATGGGAATCAAGTGTCTTCCGAAACCCCTCATGGCCTACAACATGGATGGATCCCTGAACAAAAAGGGAGCCATCAAATACAAGATCCGAGCTAACACTCAAATCTCCTCCTTCAACCATCACCTCAAACTCATGGTTGTCACCCTTGGCAAGTGACAGATCATCTTAGGAATGCCCTGGCTGAAACAATGGAACCCCACCATCAATTGGACCCATGGTACGGTAAGTATTAACCCAGAAACTCCATTCCAGGACACTATGGTACCTCTTCATGAGAGTCCGCCCTGGAATGAGATCAACAAGGTAATCCTTTCGACCCAGCTGGCCCAATAAGCAGCCAAACAAGAACATGAAATCCTGTCCTGGTGCCAAGACTACGAAGATGTGTTCTCTGAGAAAACCTTCACCACACTACCTCCCCACTGACCCTATGATCACACCATCAAACTCAAACCCACGTTCGTCCTGAAATTTGCCAAACTCTACTCGTTAAACTCTGCTGAAAAAGAGGCATGTTGTCTCTTTGTCAAAGAACATCTGAAAACCAGTCGCATCATCCCCTCGAAATCTCCACAAGCCTCCCCTTTCTTCTTCATACCCAAGAAAGATGGTTCCCTTCGCCCCTGTCAAGACTATCGCTATCTCAACTCATTCACCATCTGAAATGTATATCTCCTTCCTCTCATCTCTGACCTCATTGATGACATGAAGGACTCGACCATATTCACCAAGTTCGACATATGCTGGGAATACAATAACATTTGGATTCGTGAGGAGGACCAATGGAAAGCGGCATTCATCACCCCACTTGGACTTTTCGAACCCACAGTAATGTTCTTCGGCTTCAACAATGCTCCACCCACATTCCAAGCCTTCATAAACCATATCTTTGCAGATATGCTTGCGGAACGTTGGTTGAAAATCTACATAGATGACCTAGGCATTCACACCAAAGACAACATAGAACTCCACCATGATTGCACATGTTGAGTTCTACAATGACTCAGGGAACACAGTCTCTTGCTCAAGATCTCCAAATGCTCTTTTGACATCCCCCAGATGGAATACCTCAGAATGATCATCGGTCAAGGATGCCTCAAGATGGACCCTGTCAAACTTGCCACCATCAAAGACTGGAAACCTCCCACATCTGTCAAAGGAATTCACAGTTTCCTCAGTTTTGCTAACTTCTACCAGAAGTTCATTCCCAACTTCTCTAACATCATCGCTCCCCTTGTCCTACTCACTCGCAAAAATGAACCCTGGTTATGGACTTCCCTCCAAGAAACTGCATTCAGTATGCTTATTGATCAGTTCTGCTCTGTCCCAGTCCTCACTTTCCCAGACACATCTTGTCCCTTCTCCATCATGACTGATGCCTCCTTGATTGCTTCTGGAGCAGTCCTCCTCCAAGCCGATATCAACAGTGATCTCCATCCTTGTGCCTACTTCTCGAAAACCTTCTCTCTGGCAGAATGAAACTATAACATCTATGACCGAGAACTCCTAGCCATCATCCTTGCCCTCGAAGAGTGGTGACAATGTCTCCTTGGAACCTCACACCCCATCACTGTCATCACAGATCACAAGAACCTTTCCTTCATCAAAGACCCTTGAAAACTCTCTCGCTGACAAGCCTGCTGGTCCCTTTTCCTCCTCGACTTCAACCTCGTCTGGAAAGTAACCCCTGAAACCCAGATGGGTCCAGCTGATGCCCTTTCCCAGAAAGATTCTATCAACACCTCCTTTGACAATGCCGACACATCTATCCTCCCAGACCCCATCATCATCAATGCCCTCGACCTCGTGCTACTTCTCCAGGATGCTGGCAACAAGCCTGATGGCGTGTGGCCTCCTTGTGGGGTGATTGAGTGGTGCATGTCTGAGAATGGGACGCTGTATGACCTGGGCCACCAGTGTGCTGCGTTGTCTGTCGAACGCACGCATGACTGGGACGGGGACATGCCGCTCTCCTCGACCACATCTGATCCTTGTCCTCATCCGATCCCTTGGTCCTTCATGCACTCAAAGCCATGGAAGAAGTGACACCTTTGTTCTCTCGTTCCTTGCTCCAAGACTAGTCGTTTGATAACGGCTACCTCTTTTACAAAGGTCATCTATATGTCCCACTGTTGTCTCACTCCACACTCCTCCACAGTATTCACTCATCTCCCACCACTGGCCATGCTGGTCAATTCTGCACAAAAGCCATCCTAGAATGTGACTTTTGGTGGCCTGGACTTGGTACTTTCATTAAAAACTTTGTCACTGGTTGCACCATATGTCAGCAATCCAAGGTCAACACTCACCCCACCATTGCTCCTCTGAACCTGATCCCATCCTCCTCATCCTTGCCATTCTGACAGGTCTCTGTCAATCTTATACCATTGCTCCTCTGAACCTGATCCCATCCTCCTCATCCTTGCCATTCTGACAGGTCTCTGTCAATCTTATACCATTGCTCCTCTGAACCCGATCCCATCCTCCTCATCCTTGCCATTCTGACAGGTCTCTGTCAATCTTATCACAGATCTCCCTTTATCCTCCAATTTCGATTCTATTATGGTCATGGTCAACCATGGCCTTATGAAGGGGGTAATTTTCATCCCTTGTAACAAAACCATTGACGCAGCAGGAGTTGCTAAACTTTTCTTTGACAACATATTTAAGTGCTTCAGTTTCTATGATTCCATCATCTTGGATTGTGGTCCTCAATTTGCCTTTGCATTTGCCCTAGAACTCGCTTGCCTCCTCCAATACAACATTCAACTCTCCACTGCATACCACCCCTAGACTAATGGCCAAACTGAACAAACAAACCAAGAACTTGAGACCTACCTCTGTATCTTCTGTGCCAACAATCCCCACTCCTGGTCAGAATTCCTCACTACCACTGAATTCCATCACAACTCCATCCCCCATAGCTCCACTAAGTCATCTCTGTTCTCCCTCCTCCTTGGATATGAACCCCAATCATACCCTGCCCTGGGTAAAACATTCATCCCCACTCTGTCTGACAGATTGACTGCCCTGTCCAAGGCACAAGAAGAAGCCCTCATGGCACATGACTCCACTCGTATGGCAATGACTCGCCACTCCACCCGCTCATTCTCCCCCTGGAAAGTTGAAGACAAAGTATGGCTAGAAGCCACCAACCTTCACATCCCATGTCCCTCCAGAAAACTTGCTCCCAAACGTCATGGATCTTTCAAGATCTCTCAAGTCATTTCTCCTCTCATCTATCATCTTAGACTACCTCCCTTCTGAAGAATCCATGACACATTCCATGCTTCCCTTCTATCCCCTTTCAAACAAACTGAAGCATATGGTCCCTCCTTCTCTGAACCGCCTCCGGAAGTAATAGATGACGAAGAAGAATTTGAAGTGGAAGCCATCCTATCACACAAAGGCCATCCTGGCAACTATCAGTACCTGACCACATAGAAGGGATACTCTCGGTCCAAAGCCACCTGGGAACCTGAAGAAAATCTCCATCATGCTCCCAAAATTCTCTCTCCATATAAACGTTCTCATTCCTTGAAATAGTCGCAACATGTTCTTTCCTCTCTCCATGTTACATCCATTCTTCTTCACCCTTCGATCGTGTCTTGCTTTTACTGCTCTTGCTCTCCTACTTGTCCTGTTCTTTTCACTTTACTGGTCTTGTGATTGTTCCTCCTTTGAACAAAATCATTCTCCCTCGCACATTTAACTCTTTTCTCCATGATAACCACCCATCCACATTCAGCTCAAATCAGTGAAAGTCATAGCGTGCTGCTTTGTGCCACTACCTAGTACCTGATCCTCTGGCAGTGCAATCCCCTTCTACTTTCCTTCATCATCATTATGGATTCTTTTGAAACCACCTTGAATGCTGCTACCTTTGGTTGGGATACATCTGGCTTTCCTGACAGCATTGTCTCTATAGACAAACCACTCTCTGCTCATCGACTTTCCTCCCCTCCCACGGGCTATCATGATCACCTGTTTCATCTCTTGGCTGATCCATCCGTCACTCACTCCCTGGATTACTATCTAGATGTCAATTCCCCTCTGCACACTCTATGCCAACTTCTCCGCCACTTTCAACTTTTGTCGATTGCGCAACCTACTGGCTGGGGATGAACCACTACTATCGACACCCAATACCTGGACGTAGCCAAAATCAATGCCCTTGTCATCCTTGCTCATCATCTCAATCTTAGAGAATTCCTAGAGGATATCCATCACTACCTAGAGCAATTATCACAGTCATCTATGCCCTTTACCCATTGTTGTTCTATCCCACCGTGTCGCAAGAAACCCAAACGTCATCATAATATTCATCCTTCTTGTCAACGCTCTCCATCCCCCATGGATCATGGGGATAATCTCTTCATCCCTGAGGTGTTTGAAAATGACACCAGGTCCCCCCTTGCTACAGATCTCTAGTCTTCATAGGCACTTCAATGGTACAAAGGGGTTAATGTTACAATCTTTTTCTTTTCATTCTTCTTCCTTGTTCACATACACTTCGCTCACCTCTTCCTTTAGTTCCTTCTCTTCTCGTTGTCTATTATTACTTCCTTTTGAGGCTATCAACACTTCCTTCAGGTGATAACTCTTGTCTTTATCCCTCAGGTTTACTTCTTCCCCTGAGCAATATTGTGAACTGTTGTCTCGTTCTCTCACCTTTCTCTTTCCAATGACCTCCTTGTGTCATCATTTCCTTTCCAAGGTAGATGACTCGACTCTACAGTTTCTTCTTTTATCCTGCTTTATCTTTGCTCTCTTATTGGACGATTAACTCCACAGCTGTCTCTCTCATGATGGTGATGTTTCCCCTTGTTCCATAGCATTCCATAGCATTCCATTCTCCCATGATTGGAACACTTAAATACATGATCACCTGTACAGTAGTTCCTTACTCTAAATCTATGTGGTTCTGTGTATTCATTCTTTGTCCTCGAGTGATTTTTGAGTCCTCTGAACTCCTTGTCATTGTCCTCAGTCCTAGCCAACGACCTTCATCCAAAGATCCTCAAATCTCCTGTCCTAAGTCCTTCATCTTCAGTCCACAATCCTTGTCATACTCATTCTCTGTCCTCGAGTGATTCTCAAGACCTGTGTGCCCCCTCATCATCGTCCTCTGTTCCCTGTCCTTGGTTTGCACTTAACTTGCTAGGAGAGACGCTGTGGTACCTCTTTGTAAGCATCCGCCTCTCTTGGGTTAAGTCGAATGCTCTCTTGAGTACACTTAGCATTACATACACATAAGGGAAAATGGTGATTTTTGGATTCCATCAGGCTGTGAATGAAGTAAATATGAACATAAATGGCATATGTAGTATATTAGACATCACTAGCTACAATAGTGATCAAATATGCCTGCTTTGTCAATTCATTGAAGTTAACAAAACAAAAGATCTACAAAATGTTAATATGGGTTATGTAGAGTATGTGAGATCTAGGGTGTTTCCATGGTCTAGAACAGTCATGCTGTATTAATAATGATGGTATAAATGTCAAAGATGATTCCTGAGACACCACCAAGTGTGCAATAACAAATTTCAAGCCTAGCAAGCATAATAGCCATTTGATGAAGATCTACCATTTAACACTATTGAAATGTGGATATAAGATACAACAAAGACTGTGATAGCATGTCACTATATGTATCTACATTGGTGGAGTCCAGTATTGGCATCTATCCTATTACATTGGTGAGATTCCACTATCCAGACTAAAAGTTCCAAAACTGTTCTAATATAGTTGCTGTTTCAAAATGGCCATATCTTTGCCAAATATGGACCGGATCACATGACCCAGGGACCGAAATGTAGCCAAGAGTGTGTACTATAATTTGTCTCACTACACATAAGCGAAATTTCCACAGGGTATTGCAGTGCACAAAGCGCACTGTATTTTCAGTAGGTATTGGAATGCTTTTGGGAGCCACTGTACTTAGTAGCACAATCTGCAGTAAGGCTTTTTTTCATTGTCTTGGTACTATGTATTTACCTTACCTCAGTTGGGCCTTGCTGCCCCTATTCTAGGTACTTTAACACCACCCACCAGAACAACCTGTGGGGAGCATGATGGCATATGCCCCATATGCCCCACCCATCAGATGACAAGAATGATGGGGGCAGCAAAACCAACCATGAGGAGGGTGGGGTTGTGCAATGGTGCACCCATTACCTACCAGATGACAAGGTGAGGACAGTGCAATAGAATCTGCTATATTATGTATAAGCTATATGATGAATCTCCAAACAAAAGTCAATTTTCAGTTCACAAACAGTGGTATGATAGCATGCCATCCTGACCCAACTACATAGTATCTATGCTTTAATGTTGTACCTCAGCTTCTCATTTTGTGCAGATTTCAGCAAGAATATTTTGAATCCATTTCTTGTAGGATGGAGTATCAAACTTGAGAAAAAATTTCACCCTTGTTATGTTTTGTGTATCACTCATGTAATCAATGAGATCATGGTTCTCTGATGGGGAGAGATTAAATGCCATGATTACATTGGTAGCATGATCTATGTAGTCATTGTTTGGAGAGAGGTTCTAGGCTTGTGGCTGTCCTAGAAGCCCTAGAAAAGCAACGGTGACTGGTTTCAAAACAAAGGGATCAATATTGTTGAGGAAGTTAGAGAGCTGCTGCATCATAACTTTGGAGTCAGCCTTGATCTACATAGCTACAGATGGTGGACATGATTGTTTTGCTAGACCCCAGAGTTTTTGGAGTTGATTATGCTGGAAATGTGTCACTTTTGGCTAACAGTTGTCATTACAATCAAGACTACAGAAGGGGTGTGTTGTAAAAAAGTGGATGGTGTTTCTGGAGAGATGGAATCTGGATTCACACAGGACTTGCTTGACAATGCTATGCTTGAAGGGGGATACTTGAGGGATGGTCAACAGCCATCAGATCACCACCACCAATGATACCAGTCACCAAACTTGCATCATGGCCATTTTTTGTGTTATGCTTGCACTTAGAATTAAGCATGTGTGATTGTTTGGCAATAGATGACATGAGTGGCAATACTTTGTTCTAGTACAGCCATGGATTATTTTCATATTTCCCTACATTTGTATGACATCAGCAATTTTGTTGAAGACATCATCCTTGTAGCTGTTATCATCTACTTAGGGATGGTTAGACAGAAGATTCTTGACAAACTCATTAGTCTCCTCAGAGATCTATGTTATTCAAAGGGTAGAGTAGCAGTTTGATGGTTGCTTTCCTTTGCTTTTACATTACATTATATGCTGGCTGCTACTGGATCAATTGTTTCTTTAAAGGAACAGTAGAACTTTCATCAGGAAAATGATCCAGTGCTATGCAAGGCTACACACTGCTACATAGTGCTATGTAGTTAGCTAGCCTGATAGCCTAACCCCCCAATATATAGCACTACATAGCATGGTCTTTTCCTATGAGCAGCTATGTGGGTCACATGTTAGCATGTGGATAACAATGTTTCATCCATGTGTCATGTAGCCACCTGTCAAATCTACCATCCTTATAGTGCTGTGTAGCTTGGTAGCTTCTTGTAGGCAGTCATACATATGTTTGATCCCACTTTTTTCACCCAAAAAAAGTCCCATTTGGGAGTGTGCAGTGCATTGTGTACATTGTACTACTTGGAATTGCTGCCCTCCACTGCCCCCATGCCCTCCTTGTCCTCCTTGTGGTTGTGGTGGTGGCAAGCACACTGTCGCATTGCCCTGCTCCATCTTCATGGCAGTCACGGTGGTGATGGAGCCATGTGTTGCTCCATTCATCCTCATTCTCATCACAGTTGCCATGGTGGTGTGGCGGGCATGGCATTGTGTTACCTGCGCCCCTCTTATCCTAATTGAGGTCACTGTGGTGTGGTTGCTCGCCACTCCCTTCACTCTTGTCATGGTTGTAGTTATGGTGGTAGTGGTGGCAGGCATGCCATTGCGATGTCTGTGCCCCCTTTGTCCTTGTCCTGGTGGCAGGCATGGCATCATGTTGCCTGTGCCCCTTCATTTTGTCACAGTCACAGTGGTGGCTGGCACACAGTTGCATTGCCTGTGCCCCTCACCCTTATCGTGGTTGTAGTCATGGTGGTGGTGGTGCAGTGGGCATGTCATTGCATTGCCCACACTCCCCTTGTCCTTGTCCTTGTCCTTGTTGCAGTCGCTGTGGTGGTGGCAGATACACTGTAGTGTTGCCCATGCCTCCTTGCCCTCTTTGTCACAGTTGTGATGGTGGTGGTAGGCACACCATCATGTTGCCTATGCCCCCTTGTCCTCTTCATTGAGGTCATTGTGGTGGCGGCGGTTACACACCATCACTTTGCCCATGCCCCCTCATTCTCCTTGCCATGGTTGGTTGTGGTGGTAGGCAAGCTGTCACATTGCCTATGCCCCCTTGTTCTTATCATTGTGGTCATAGTGGTGGTAATGGGCATGCTATTGTGTTGCTCATGGCCCCCTCATCCTTATTGTAGTTGCAGTGGTGGAGGTGGCAGGTGCACTGCCTGCATCAAGTTGTGGTGGTGGTGGTAGAGGGCATGCCATCAGGTTGCCTACGCACCCCTCATCATCATCATCATGGTCACCGTGGTGGTGGCAGGCATGCCATTGCGTTGTCTGCGCCCCTCATCCTCCTTGTTGTGGTTGAGATGGTGGTGGTAGGCAAGCCCTTGTGTTGCATAAGCCCCCTCATCCTCCCTGTGGTGGTGATGGTGGGCACACCATTGCATTGCCTATGTGCACTCACCCTACTAGGCATGGTCCACCTCCACATTCACCATCTCGGGCATGTACCCCCTGAATGGGTGCACCCTCCACCACCACCTCCACCACCACCATTTCTACAACAACAGCAGATGTGGGCAACGTGACAGCACACCCATCCTACAACTGCAATAAAGAGAATAAGGAGGCGTGGGCAACATGAGCCACCACCACCACCATGACCACAACAAGGACAAGGAGGCATGAGCAACATAAGCCACCACCACAACTGCAACCACAATGAGGAGGACAAGCTAGTGTAGGCAACGTGACAGCATGCCCACCACTACCACCACCACAATGAGGATGACAAGTGGGCACAGGCAACACAGCAGCATGCCTGCCACCACTACTGCCACAACCACAATGAAGAGGATGAGTGGATGTGGGCAACACAATGGCATGCCCACCACCACCACCACAATGAGGATGACAACAGGGCATTGGCAATGGGATGGCATGCCCACCATCACCAACACAATGCAGATGAGGAGGCATGGGCAAAGTGACAGCAAGCCCACCACCACCATCACAATTGCGATGAAGAGGACAATGAGGCACAGGTAATGCAATGGTATGCCTGCCACCACCACAGTGACCATGACAACTAGGAGCAGTGGGGCACAACCCCCTCCACTACCACCACCACAACTGGGTGCAGGTGACACAATGGTGCACCTGCCACCCCCACCACAACTACAATGAGGATGAGGGGGCACAGACTTAACCTAAAGACAAAGGGGCACAGGCAACACAACAGCATACCTGCCACCACCACTACAACCATAATGAGAATGAGGGGTGTGCATATGAGTGAATGAATGGGTGGGTGCACTCAGTGCTCACCATTGCACAGTAGGTGTGCTCATTTGGAGCATGGATGAGGCAGCTGGTGGTGGTGATGGTGTGTGGGGCAGGTGCAGCTGACTGGATGGGCAGGAGTGTGTACTTGTTTGTAAAAAAAAAAAAAGCAAAACTACTTGCAAGTGATCTATTTGTTCAAAGATTTATCCAAGTCAACTAGTATTAAGAAAATGTTTTACTACACTTTACTGACTATCTACCATAGTTAGTGTTTAAAGCACTGTCAAGCTATTAGCTGCAACTGCACACCTGATGTAAGCAGCTTTGCCAAGAAATTGCTGAGCCGACAGCTGCTGACAGGTTGTCACAGTGGGTCTCAGCTAGGTGGCCAAAGCCTTGGCTGGTTAGTTTGCTGATCAGTGTAGTCGCATAGTTGTAGGATACCCTACATAGTACTATGTAGGTCTGCCATGACTATATATTTCTACATAGTATGGTGTGTGCTATATAGCATGATTGTTGCTATGTAGCACAGACATGTTTCCAGATGTTCTGACTGAGTGTCATCATGATAATTCACCTAATACTGATATACTTGATATATGGGTGGTGGGTTGCCATAGGAGTAACACTGGAAACCACTGGTGGGCCATCCAGCCTCTTATAAGATAGGCACTCTTAAGTATAGTTAACTACTAAATCCAACCTAGCTAAATGTTTCTGAATAGGACCTTAGACATTTAGACCAATTTAAAAATATTGGCAGAAATGTAGATTTTCTAATGCATATTAGAAGTACATAGTATGTAAAGGCCAGTGGCTTGCTAGGATATCCCTCTAGTCAAGTTCACTTGAAATTTCTTTTAGGACATCAAGAAGTTTTTTAAACCTCTTGGCAAAGGTTGCTATAATTTGACATTTACAACTATTGATGTTTAAAATCATCTCACCATCCATCCATCCATCCATCCATCCATCCAATCATCTATCTATCTAACCATCCATTCAGTGAGCTATCCATCTGGTTATTTATCTAACTAACTATCCAACCATTTATCTATCTGTCCAATGAGCTATTCATGTAGTTAACCATTTAACTCACTAACTAACCATTTAATCAACTATCAAGTCAGCCATCCAACCAACCAACCAACCAACCAAACAGTCATCCATCCAACCATCAGCCAACCAACCAACCAGTCATCTATCTTAACCATCCATCTAATAATCCATCCAATTATCTAACTGTCTAACCATTCAACCAACCATTTATTCATCCATGTATTCCAGTCATTCAGTTATCTGTCAATTTGATTAACCATCAATCTAACTATCTAACTATCTATTCATCCATTCATCTAATAAGCACCCTATTAAGTAATCTGTCCATCCAACTAACACCATCTGATAAGCTACCAATTTAATTAACCATTTATCTAATTAACCACCATATTTATCCTCAAGTCATCCAATAAAGAAACTATCCATCCATCTATCCATCTATAAAGCAGCCATCAAGTTAACCATCTATCTATCTATGCAGTCAACTAACCAACCATCTAGTTATCTAGTCATCCAGTAATTTATTACACCAGTCATCCAGTCAGTCCATCATCCATTTATTCAACCATCCATCCAACCAGTCATCCATCCATCCATTTAACCAACCATCCATTTACTTAACCATCCATCCAACCCATTTACTCAACCATCCATCCAACCAGTTATCCATCCAACCAGTCATCCATCCAACCAGTCATCCATTGAACCAGTCAACCATTGAACCATTCATTTACTTAACCATCCGTCCAACCAGTCATCCATCCAACTAGTCATCCATCCAGCCAGTCATCCATGGAACCATCCATTTACTTAACCATCCGTCCAACCAGTCATCCATCCAACTAGTCATCCATCCAACCAGTCATCCATGGAACCATCCATTTACTTAACCATCCGTCCAACCAGTCATCCATCCAACTAGTCATCCATCCAACCAGTCATCCATGGAACCATCCATTTACTCAACCATCCAACCAACCAGTCATCCATCCAACCAGTCATCCATCCAACCAGTCATCCATCCAACCAGTTATCCAACCAATAGTCATCCATCCAACCAGTCATCCATCCAACCAGTCATTCATCCAACCAGTCATCCATTCAACCATCCATTTACTCAACCATCCATCCATCAGTCATCCAGTCATCCATCTATTCATCCATCCATCTATTAATCCATCCAGTCATCTATCCATCCATCTCTGGGGGCAGAAATGAAGAAACAGATAGATA